>JXCR01130439.1:39757-57013 GCA_002079205.1 Phalaenopsis hybrid cultivar
TTATGTATTCACATTTATAATATCTATTATAAAGTTTTTACATTTATACGACCCTTCTAAATATCACATAATAAATATCACTAGTTTAACTTCAAAAAAATTGTCATAGCGTCACCCTCCTAAAATGAAAGGTGGTACACTCTCATAATACATGATATGATAAAAATAATTAAATATGTTTTATATTCTCAATAGAAAATAATTTGAATAGCAAAAAATTTTAAAAAAAATTATTTTACTTCAAAAATAAGAAGACAAATGGTACAACTAAAGAAAATAAGATAATTGAAAGAAATTAAAATGAAAATAGAAAAAACAATTATTTAGACGCAAAAATCAAGATGTAATGACTAAAATGAAACAGAAAATACTAAACATAAATCTAATGCTGAAATGTCTGCTTTAATAGAGACGACCTGGTAAGTGACTAGGTGAAACATATTATATAAAAGTATTAACGATAACTTTGACCATTAAACTCAGTAAATAACAACTATTTATTATAACACAAACAACAAGGAAAAATGAGTCATACAGTATGACCAATAAATAGAAACGATTTACTATGCGTCTTATAGAATTGACAAAGATTATTACATACTTATTATCACGAATATAAGTGACTTGAACACATGCAATTTTATGTAGAGATTTACATGCTTCAATATGAAGTGTTTTTGCACGAATATGACACACAAATCATTTAACATTACCTAATAATTTATAATTTAAATACCTACACACACATACACATGCATACGTATATATAATTATATTTATATAATCAATTTACTATGGCGCTTTGAAACAAAGAAAGTTAGACACCAATCCCCTACAAATTCACTAGTTTCTTTAAAGCACTCATCGTTCTGGCTAACCATAACAAAAGGATTTAATACCCACATAATAATATTACAATATTAGGTTATATTTCATGCATCACAATCAAACACTTGAATATAATTATAAAATTTCCACCAATATTTATAAGGAATTATAAAATTGAAATAATGAGATTTATCTTATAAAAAATTTAAAAGAAATAAAAAATATTGAAATCATAAAATTTGAACTATTAAACAAAGTAGTAAGTGGCAATAAAACAGGGTAAATTGCACATTATAGTAATAATGAACAAAAATAGGAACTGCTGCACTTATATGAATAAAATTTAAAGGGCATGAATGACAAACTTACAATTAGCTAGAAATCTAATTTAACTAGCAATGATAACGCCCTTAACTAGGAAGAGTGCTTTTATCTCTTAATAAATAACAGTTACTTGCCTCCAAGTGGCAGACGTGATATCTCTACGAATTTGACGGTTCAACTATCGATTTTATATCAATTAGATAAAAATATCAATTATGCAGATAAATTATATCATTACTTATGTATAATCTAATTGATACTCATTATTATTATTATTATTATTATTATTACTATTGCTTATTAATTTATTATTATAATAATTTTAAAATAAATAAATTATGAGGTTGACCTAACTAACGTAATTAAAAATAATATTTGGTTTTTGTTTTATTTTGATAAGAACCAGAAAAATATATTTATGATAAGTTTTATTATGGGAAATTATATGTGTAAAACAAGAAAAACATATTTTAATCCTACAATTTCTTAAATCATGTTTCTCCTTCACTTTGCCTTAAACTCAACGTTAGGAAATCTGGTTCGATCAGGGATTTACGGGATTTAGAGAGGTTGATGCGAGCAAAGGAGGAAGTCGAGGGTTACGTTCTTAGATGATTTCAGGTAGGAGCCTACGAAAATAGGAGGAGAAAGGTAGGAGCTTCTATGGCCTCAATATGCTATGATCCCGTCGTTGCCTTCTCAGCTAGCTCTAACTATGGTTGTATTGCCAGGGTTTCAACACAGAAGTAGAGAGGAGGGAAATCCAAGTGATAGTTTTGGGTGAAATCGAGATAGAGCGGGAGGAGAGATTAGTAGAAGCCTTAGCCTTGCTTTTATGGAGTGTCGATGCTCGACAAATCCGGATGGTGGTGGGAGAGGGTGGTAAGAAGAAAAGGAAAGAAGCAATTCGAGAAGGCAATGATCAAGAAGGTAAAGAATTAAATTTTGTGAGAGGAAAAGATAAGAAAAAACATTTGGTTCTTACATACTACCCTCTTTAAAGGAAATTTGTCCCCAAATTCATACCGAAGATTACATCAACTTAACTGGTGGGAAAATAATGAGTGTAGCCGGTATATGTGTTTTATTAATAATAACTCACAATTATAAAATCACTGGGTGACATATCAGGATAAGTTATATGACACGACTAATGTGATATGTGAATATATTGAATAAACCAACATACTAAATACAATTTAATATAACATGAATGGATGTGATGCCCCAAAGTTAAATAATCCCTTATCAATACATGCCACCACATCAAAAGCTTCATTGTTTTTTTTTTTTTTTTTTTCTTGCTGAGTCATTAGAAATGCTCGAGGTTAGAGTGTACATTATTTGGTTTAAGCCGAAAAAACGAACCAAACCAAATAAAAAAAAAAATTGGTTTCAGTTTTTAAAAATATTAAAATTTAATTTTCTATTTACAATTTGATTTTACTTTTTATTTTACTGAATGAACCGAAAACCGAATAACCAATATCTTTTTAGGTGTTAAGCATGTAAATACATAACGATTGGTTGGTATGCATGTAAATATTTCTAGAAATATTTAGAAGTAAATTTTCCATTGATTAACATTACATAATCCTAGCTTATTAATTTTAATTTCCTCTCGTTATCATCATATCATTATACATTTAAACTATACTTTGATTTATGTAAAAAAAAATGTTTAAACCAAATTAAACTTTAGTTTGACTGGTTCAGTTTTATCAAAATTTTATTTGGTTCTATACTTTGGATTTTGGATTTTGGATTTTTGTACTTGACATCTGAGTTCAGAATTGAAGAAGTTGGAGTGTTGTTAGTTTGACCATCATCTAGTGAAAAATAAGGTCATCTTTCAATTAGAGTTAATGCACCAGTCGAAACCTTCTAGATGCGACTCTTATTTCGAAAACAAAGGTTCACAACACTATTAAAAACATCTTCCCGGCTGTATTGAACGATGGAAAGGCTCTTTTATTTGATAGACGAGGCAAGAACATGCATGAGAGGTGGGAGCTTCATCCGCTTATAGGGTCCTCTGAATGGGCGGGTCAGACCCACTAACACGCCTAAAAATGTGCTACTTTATATATACATATTATGCTCATTTTTTATGATATTGCACTTTAGTAGAAAACATTTTGCATGTTTTTTTGTTTCAGGTACAAGCGATGGAGTTGTGGAGAACAAGAGAGAAAACAGAGCAAAACGGGGTCAAATGGAGCAAATGAGCATAAAGTGAACTAGCGTCTAGGCTCCTACTTCTGGCGCCTACGCTTTAAACCCTGTATGTGGAAACAGAGAGCCTAGCGTCAGACCTGGCGCTTAGGCACCAGACAGTTATTTCAGGCTTCTAGAAGTCTGGCGCCTAGGAGGCTACCTGGTTCTCCTCAAGAACCTCCACCCTTTTCCTCCTCCNGAAATCACTGGGTGACTTATCAGGATAAGTTATATGACACGATTAATGTGATATGTGAATATATTGAATAAACCAACGTACTAAATACAATTTAATATAACATGAATGGATGTGATGCCCCAAAGTTAAATACTTCCCTTATCAATACATGCCACCACATCAAAAGCTTCATTGGTTTCTTTTTTTTTTATCTTGCTGAGTCATTAGAAATGCTCGAGGTTAGAGTGTACATTATTTGGTTTAAGCAGAAAAATCGAACCAAACCAAATAAAAAAAAACTTTGGTTTCAGTTTTTAAAAATATTAAAATTTGATTTTCGATTTACAATTTGGTTTTACTTTTTATTTTACTGAATGAACCGAAAATCGAATAACCAATATCTTTTTAGGTGTTAAATGTGTAAATACATAACGATTGGTTGGTCTGCATGTAAATATTTTTAGAAATATTTAGAAGTAAATTTTCCATTGATTAACATTACATAATCCTAGCTTATTAATTTTAATTTCCTCTAGTTATCATCATATCATTATACATTTAAACTGTACTTTGATTTATGTAAAACAAAAATGTTTAAACCAAATTAAACTTTAGTTTGACTGGTTCAGTTTTATCAAAATTTTGTTTGATTCTATACTTTAGATTTTGGATTTATCAAAATTTTGTTTGATTCTATACTTTAGATTTTGGATTTTGGATTTTCGTACTTGACATCTGACTTCAGAATTGAAGAAGTTGGAGTGTTGTTAGTTTGACCATCATCTAGTGAAAAATAAGGTCATCTTTCAATTAGAGTTAATGCACCAGTCAAAACCTTCTAGATGCGACTCTCATTTCGAAAACAAAAGTTCACAACAGTATTAAAAACATCTTCCCGACTGTATTGAACGATGGAAATGCTCTTTTATTTGATAGACGAGGCAAGAACATGCATGAGAGGTGGGAGATTCATCCGCTTATAGGGTCCTCTGAATGGGCGGGTCAGACACACTGACACGCCTAAAAATGTGCTACTTTATATATACATATTATGCTCATTTTTTATGATATTGCACTTTAGTAGAAAACATTTTGCATGTTTTTTGGTTTCAGGTACAAGCGATGGAGTTGTGGAGAACAAGAGAGAAAACAGAGCAAAGCGGGGTCAAATGGAGCAAATGAGCATAAAGTGAACTAGCGTCTAGGCCCCTACTTCTGGCGCCTACGCTTTGAACCCTGTATGTGGAAACAGAGAGCCTAGCGTCAGAACTGGCACTTAGGCACCAGACAGTTATTCCAGGCTTCTAGAAGTCTGGCGCCTAGGAGGCTACCTGGTTCTCCTCAAGAACCTCCACCCTTTTCCTCCTCCCCTGTTTCTTCGAGAAATCGCAGGGTTACGTGTCAAAGATTTAAGGCTTTGCCTTGAATGGCTCTCCATATATTAGTATTATCAATCTGATCTCCGTTACAAGAGCTTTAAGGGAAACCCTCTGGCTCGAAATGGTCGCAGCTGGCGGTAAGAACGGTGACTTCTATTCCATGTTGGGTCTCAAAAAGGAGTGCTTCGACGCCGAACTCCGGAATGCATACAAGAAGCTTGCTCTGCGATGGCATCCTGACCGGTGCTCGGCAACTAGAAAATTGGTGTCTGTCAAGGAAGCAAAAGAAAAGTTCCAGGCAATCAAAGAAGCTTATACCATTCTATCCAATTCCAATAAGAGATTCCTATACGACGTGGGAGTTTATGACAGCGACGATGGCCAAAACGAAATGGGTGACTTTGTAGACGAGATGGTTCAAACTTCTATGTTACCAAAGATTGTATAATATTTGCATGTGCTTATCCAAGGTTTGAATTTAGAGATAAAAGGCCAATATTGTGAGATATTTTGAAAAAGGTACCGCTTTCGATCCTATGATATGAAATATCTAAAATGGTTGGCCATGCTTGTAGAATATCGAAATGGCTTAATTGTTGGAAATTAGAGGGGCCACATTGGGTTTTGGAAAAGGTTCACATGTGATACTTGTGCGAGAATTCTGAAACTTTGAGGAGTTTACTTTTTGAGTTGTGAGTTTGAAAAGACAAAAAAGTGTATTTTTGCAATATTTAAGGATTCAAACGGGCTTTCTCAAACCCGTGTTGAGGACTGTTTTAAACACAGTTTTTAAGCTGTTTTGGTGGCTTGGCCGAGCTATAAGCTTAAGACCATTTTGTGGCGTGTTTGGCTACAATTTATTTTAAGCTGTTTGTGGCTTTGAAGAGACACAGTTTTGGAAATGGTACCTTTTTGGTTGATCCGTTTTCAAAATTGGAGGACATGATACCTTTATTGGGTTAATTCATGGATCTTTAGGCCGCATTTTTGGGACTTTTCGTCGATCACCTTTTTACCTTTTCGAATTTTCGGGTGGATCAATCCCTCATCTCTCTCACCCCTATTCTTATTCTTTTCTTCCTTGCTTCTTGGTTGGATTTATACACTTATGTACGAAGCATAAGTGCACACATGTAGTCTTTTGCTACATGTGAACCATCAAGCAAGGTTATAAGTTGGACGGTTCATTTTGGGGTAGGGCGGTGATGACAAAGGCATACCGGTGGTAGAGCGGAATGATATTTCATCCTACGACATCAGGACCCAATACTGGGACTTGATGAACCGTATGATGATAATATCATTCATCGACACAATACTAATGAGGGATATGTACCTTCTTAGATTGTTGTCGGTCCTACGCCCGACGACATGATTGACTCGTGGACAATCATAACTTTTCAAAATTGATAAGAACATAACATGATAAGAACATATACAATATTTATAAAAAATATTTTTACTACAAAATCGATACAATTTTTTTTTTGTATGCCTGAAATCCATGTGCATACTAAAATATAAGTTTTAAACTTGATTGTCCACTTGTTGATTACCAGTACTAGGCTAAGAAGTATCTTCCTAAGTTAGGTTTAGTAGGACACCCTTCTACTTGATTGACGAGCTCTATACATTCGGGTGGCTGATAGTAGCCTTCGACATCTTTTGAGTATAAATATATAATATCTAAGCCTAGCCCTGACCCGAGTGTTTGCGGTTCTCTCTTTTCAGGCTTTTTTCATGTGATTTTATTGGAACTTTTGGTAAAACACTTGTGGTCTTTTTTTCCAAGATCTTCTTGCGTTTTCGATGACTTTCTTTGAGTTGTCATTTGCTCTTTTTTTTTTTTTTGCTTTGAGACTTCTGTCGTGAGTCATTTGTAGATTTTCTCGAGTTTTCTTTCGTCGTGGGTCATTTTCCGCTCTTTCTTGAGTTTTTGCTAGGTAGTTCTTCTTTTGTTGATACAATGCATGCTAACTCATTTCTTAGATTCTGTTATTATACTTGTATCTGCTACTGTTTCTTTTACACACTATACCTTAGAGTAGGAGACCAGTAGTTGGTTTCATAAGAGGTACCTGACACAGATCGTTGATTAAACAATCGCATGTACACTTAAAATTGACATCGAACTCAAAGGTGCTACGATGAGGAGCTCGGAGCTAGCATTGTGGGTAACACGACCAACTTCAACAGCAAAACGTGTCTACATCAACTAAACCACTCCTTAGAATTAAACAACAAGCCATAGGATTTCGAGATTGTTTACTTATGCAACATAAATCCTCACCTTATCTTTAGGCTTTTGCATAGCTCTGTTGTACAATATAAGCTCTAACTCATCTTAGGATTCTGAGGTTGTCGTTCGTTACGACCTAAATCCTCACATCTTTCAGGCTATTTGTGTGATCATTTCGGGCTAGTGTAAGCCCTAAACAGATAAAATTGGCATGATGAAACATTTAAATATTTTATCCTCAAAACTGAAGCCAAATAATAGGATAGACTGGGAAGTCACTGAGGTTCTCCTTCGGATCTATGACATCCCATAGTTCTTCCTCCTTTGGATTCCATAATAAATGTTCCAAATTTGAACCATTCCCCTTTCACACCCCTTTGTCTGATCTCGTTGAAATGTTCTATCCTTTTGACCTCTTTGAAGATAACATTTCCTGATTTTTATCTAGAGTTTTCTTAGGTGACTTCAGTTTTCTAAGATGTAATTAATTACAGGGGTTTGCCCTCATATGAAACTTTTTCAAACCAGCTTAATATAAATCTTATTTAATTCTTCGTATTAAATAGGGGAACTTGTCGGCAAATAAAATGGTTTCGTAGACCAAACAGATGTCATATATTTCTTAGTTTATTTGATCAAGCCTCGTCCTCAAGTCATGTGTTTATCTTTCAGGATAGATACAGGATTTGAGGTATATTGCTCTTTTATTTAAGCTATGAAAAATATGAGGTCAGTTTGATTTCATATTTTTCTAAAACTATATATATATATATATATNGACGGGATTTCAATTTTGGTGACCGACAACTTCCAATGGACAACTCCATAACCAAAAATAGTGCCCACAGCTTCTAGCGACTTCATTGGGATTAGAAGGTGGACTTCAAACTATCAAGCTTCAGGTGCAGGTTTCAGATTTGTGTCATAATTTGATTTGCTTTTAATTTAACTCTGAGAAAGAACTAGAGCGAAGGTCTACGGTCCCAAGGGAGTAGAAAGGAGGTCTACGATCCCGTGTGTAAAGGTGGGAGTAGGGCGGAGTCCTACAGTCCCCAGGGAGTAGAACAGAGGTCTATGGTCCCGAGTGTAAAGGTGGGAGTAGGACTGAGGCCTACGGTCCCGAGGGAGTAGAACAAAAGTCTATGGTTCCGAGTGTAAAGGTGGGAGTAGGAAGGAGGCCTACGGTCCCGAGGGAGTAAAACGGTCCCGAGGGAGTATAACGGAGGTCTACTGTCCCGTGTGTAAAGGTGGGAGTAAGACGGAGACCTACGGTCCCGAGGGAGTATAACGGAGGTCTACGGTCCCGAGTGTAAAGATGGGAGTAGGACGGAGGTTTACGATCCCGAGGAAGTAGAACGGAGGTCTACGGTCCCAAGTGTAAATGTGGGAGTAGGACAGAGGCTTATGATCCCGAGGGAGTAGAACGGAGGTCTACGATCCCGACTGTAAAGTTGGGAGTACGGCGGAGGCCTATGATCCCGAGGGAGTAGAACGGAGGTCTACTGTCCCGAGTATAAAGTTGGGAGTAGGGCGGAGGCCTACGGTCCCGAGCGTAAAGGTGGGTGTAGGGCGGAGGCCTACGATCACAATCCCGAGGGAGTAGAATGGAGGTCTATGATCTCGAGTTTAAAGGTGAGAGTAGTGCGGAGGCCTACGGTCCCGAGGGAGTAGAACGGAGGCCTACGGTCCCAAGTGTAAAGTTAGGAGTAGGGCGGAGGCCTGCGGTCCCGAGTGTAAAGGTGGGAGTAAGGCGGAGGCCTAAGGTCCCCCCCCCCCTCTCCCGGGGGGAATTTTCCAGGAAGGCCGAGAGATCGTAGATAGGGGTAGGAAATGTAGATTTCAACCTTTTTTCGAGAAATTAGAGAGGGAATTTTGAGAGATATCTATAAGGGATTATATTAGCATTGCACGGATCGGTAGAAGACTTTGTTGGAGGGATTTTCATATTTTTTTCAGAAGGAAAAAACTTATGTATTGTGTTCTTCATTATCTTGTACTTGTTATAAACACTTATCTAGTGGATTTTCTTTGATTTAATGAAGCATTTTGTTGTGTGTGACACTTTTTTTGCGAAATAAAATTCGTCTACTTTTCTTTTGCAATGAATTGGATGAAATTTTAGGATGTTAGGAAGCATGTTAGAATATGTTATTCATATCAAAGTGATGGTTCTTACTTCGTGCTTCATTTACATATTCAATAAGGTCAATTGGTGTGTTAAAATTTGTGATAAACTATAAGATCTGGGAGGGTTGTGGCTTTAACAACTAGGAGGAACCACATTCAATTTATGAGTGAAGGAATAGTGATCAAATGTTTCAATACAATGTTAGGGAGATATTCATTGATTGGGTGTAAAATGGTGCTTCTAAGGTGACATGCTAGATTCCTACCAATTTGATCTAGGGCTTCGTACCTTAAATCTAAGATTGAGCCAATTAGAGGGCTATTAGGAGAAGGAGACTCTAGGGAGACTTAATAGAAGTTTCGTCGTAACAATCTAGTTATTTTAATGAATCTACCCTAGGTTAACCAAGCCACGTTAGACACTCAGAAGAGGGTAACTTAGATTTTTGCTCCAACTATCACTATCCATATTAGATTCTAAGCATCATAATCCTACACATTATCGAGATCAACACAAGAGAAAGGTAGTTTTTACAACTCAAAATTCATCAAACTAATTCATTTAGTTAGGTTTAACTTTAGATTTAGGCTTGTATTTAGGAGTAGTTGATAAAAAAATATCCTTAATCAACATTCCAAACTAAGACCATATAGTAGTATACTATAACGTAGCCTATGGGATTTCTGACCCAACTTCTCTGTGGGATCGATACTCCGACTTTCAAGAAACCCTATATTAATTTAACGATATGTGCACTTGTGTTTATACCTGTTGAGTAGTGATGAATCATGGAAATTTAAGTTATTAAAGTTATAAAATATATTTTTTAAGAAAATTATAATATTTAAACCATAAATCACTTGGTATACATTTAGAGTAAGTAGTGGTCAAGTTTTTGGCACCGTTACCGGGAAAGCTATAGTAATAATTTTAAGAGAATTTTAGTTGAACCTGGAAGACTTAGGTTTTTATGTTAAATGTTATCATCTTGTGTGTTTAATTCTTGTGTGTTTATTTTAAAGAAAATTTAAAATACCAAAATTATTTTTTGAGTGCTTAAAGTACTGGATATATTTCTTATCAGTTAAGTCTTTAGATTTGTAAGCATAGTTCAGAAGCTGCAGGCTTTGAATTATATGAATCAAATATAGAGAAAAATTTTAATGGATTAAAAAACCCCAAAGAGAAAAGCGCTGAGCAAGTCAAATATGTATAATTCCGGGATTCGTCGAGCTGACGACGTTAAACTAAATGCTTCAGGGGAGGCAACCTATAGCTATCTGTGTTAGTGTGTTTGTAAGTTGTATTTGTTTAAGGTGTGATGTGTTTGTTTTAGTGTGAATTGATCAATTTGATTGATGTTAGTGGATTTTTGGATTGTTAGTAGATTGATTTGATCTTTATGTGTGTCATGAGTGAGGTGATTCCTTAACTTCTCGTTGTGACTAGACTTATAACTATTCTCTTGTAGTAGTTGTATTAACAAGTACATTAAGATTCAAATCTAAACTAAACTTGAGGATTAACTGGAGACATTATGACTTTGAACATAGAAGAGGTCCATCTAAATTCTTTTACTTCCTTTATCTTACCTTGTTTTATTCAATATGGTTCAATAAATCAGTTGAAGAATAACCCAAGGATGATCTTACACTACTCTTATAACTATTATAAATGTCTACTTAAAGGGATATGGAGATACCTGAGGTTGGTGCTCGCGAGCCAATATATCAGGGATAATCATATCTATGGGGTAAGATCACTTAAAAATATTTAAAAGTACCCAATTGATTTGTGAAGTGATTTCGTTGGAATTGGAAGTAAGGAATGGAGGTGTGATGAGATGGAGGAAGAATTGATCTCATTTATATATTGATGTTTGTGTATTTGTTACAACAATATTGAAAACTTGGGGAACACTTAAATATTGATTCTTATGTTGATACCTATTATGCTAGTTAGACTTTTCTTTAGTTTAATTTCATTTCAGCATGTTTTAGTTTAGATTTAGTTTCTGCTACACATTGTTCTATCTTGATGAATACTTGTAGATGTTACTGATAGACATTTGTGGAAAATACAATTTCTGAACTATTTTTCTTCTTGCTTATATTTTATGTACTAAATGTTATACATTTTAAAATTTAAGTTTTGGAAAAGGGCGGGGGGAGGGGGGAAGAAACTTTTAAAAACTAAGCTTTATTTGCATTAATAGACTAAATTTAAAAATTATTTCAAAATAACATATGGTATGCGGTGTTATCTTTAGAGAACTATGTTTTTTGATTCTATGAATATTATAGTAGACTTAAGTTAAAATTCTTTGGTGAAAAGGGGTATTTCTAGAGTTAAGATCTTTAGTATAAGGGAATAGGGATACGCTTTTACTATTTATAGTAGGACAAATTAAAATTTTGAAACACTAGGAGTCTTAGATTTAAACTTTAAAAAGAATTGAGACTATATGAAAAAACATTATACATTATTAAATAAAGAAATATGATCAGTTTTTAAATTTAGGAGGAGGATATTAAAGTTCAAAATCATTAAAGGCTATCTAATTATAGTAATCCTCACATAAAAAAAAGAAGTAAGGATTAAGAAGATTCTGAAAGAAAAGAAAAAGAAAAGAAAAAAAAAGCAAAAAAAAAAAAATAAAAAACTAAAAGAAAAAGAAAAGTGAAAAGAAAATATATGGGGAAAAGCTTGAGGAGATGCTTAATTAAAAATTGATTTCACTTGAATCATCTTACAAGAAGAAACTTAATTATAATTCTGAGCTTAATATCAATTTTAAATGTATTAGTCAAATCCTTACCAATAAAGTTTTTACATAAATCTATCTTTTAATTTTTTTAGGATTCCTAATTTTGACAAATTACATTTATTTTTGAATTAATAGAAAATCAGAATTTTTAACTTGATTACTTTATATTCTTATTCCTTAGTTCTAGCCTGAGTTATTGATTTTTTTTTCTAAGGTTATACTATCACATCTATGGGGCAAAACTATAAGAATATTTAAAGAAGACCACTGCCATAAGTTAAAGCATTTGTTTTATAAAATATGTGAGTTACTTAAGGACAAGCAACAGTGAAGTTTGGGAGAATTGACACGCTTAAACATATGCTACCTTTTTATATACATTTTATGCTCATTTCTTTAGATATTACACTTTCATGGAATGTATTTTGCGAGTTTTTGTTTTCAGGTACAAGAGATGGAGTTTTGGAGAAAAAAGAACAAAAACAAAGTAAAACGAGGTCGAATGAAGCAAAGGAGCATAAAGCTTCTTGCGCTTGACAGACCCTGTACGTGGAAACAGAGAGCCTGACGCCTAACACCAAACATTTATTTCTGGCTTCTAGAAGACTAGCGCCTAGGTGTCAGAATCAATTTTTTTTTTTAAATACAATGTGTTTGGACGAATTTTGAAGGGGCATCTGAAGTGACTCTTGGGAGATTTGGAATGATATATTAAGGAAAATTTTTGATGTATTTCCCCACCCCCACTGGAATTTTCCAGAAAGGTTGAGAGGTCGTATATAGGAGTGAGAAATGTAGATTTCTACCTTTTTTGAAGTGACCAGAGAGAAGATTTTAAGAGATATCTGTAAGGGATTGTATTAGCATTGCATGGATTAGAAGGATACTTTAGTGGAGGGATTTTAATCTTTCTTTCATAAGAGAAAAAAAATGAAGCATTGTGTTCTTCATTATCTTGTACTTGTAAACACTTATCTAGTAGATTTTCTTTGATTTAATGAAGCTTTCTGTTGTGTGTGATATCTGCTTTATGAAATAGACTTTTTGTTCTTTTCTTTTGCAATGAATTAGATAAATGTTTAGGATGTTAGGATGCATGTTAGAATAGGTTTTTATATCAAAATGATGGCTCTTACTTTGTGCTTTATTTACATATTAAATTTGGCCAATTTATATGTTAAAATTTGTTGTAAACTATAAGTTCCGGGAGGGTTATGGCTTTAACAACTACGAGGAACCACATTGAATTTATGGGTACTATTCCAACGATTCAATGTAATGTTATGAAGATATTCATTGATTGGGTGTAAATGGTATCTCTAGGGTGACAAGCTATATTCCTACCAATTTGATCTAGGGCTCGTATCTTAAATCTAAGATTGAGCCAATTGTAGGGCTATAAGGAGAAGGAGACTCTAGGGTGACAAACTAGATGTTTCGTCGTGAAAATTTAATTATTTTAAGTAATCAACACTAGGTTAACTAATCTACGTTATAAACTCAGAAGAGGGTAACTTAGATTTTTTTTTTCTCCTATTGTCATTATCGATATTAGATTCTAAGCATCTTATTCTTACACATTATCTAGATTAACATAAGAGAAAGGTAGTTTTTACACCTCAAAATTCACCAAACCAATTTATCTAATTAGGTTTAAATATAGATTTAGGTTAGTATTTATGAGTAGTTGAAGAACTGATAGTAGTAGACTATAACTTAGCCTAAGGGGGGGTTTTTTTCTCGCTTCTCTATGGGTAGATACTCTAAATTTCAAGAAACTCTATATTACTTGAGCGATACATGCACTTGTGTATATACCTGGTGAGTTGTGATGAATCGTGGAAAATTAAGGTATTAAAATATATATATTTTAAAAAAATTATAATATTTAAACCATAAATCACTGGGTGTACTGTTAGAGTAGGTAGCGGTCAACCACCCACTCCCTTGCTAATGCCAAGAGAAAGTTACGCTTCTAATTTTTCACCTTGTTCTTTAAGTCAATTTGTTGGTTCTTTCTAATTGAAGTGAAATTAACATAACCATCACGGTAAACCTGAAAGAAATCATGTACGAAAGAATATCACATGACCAAGGGATCTCCATTTGATGACAATACACAATGAAGGTCATGACCACCGCTATATAATTCACATTCAATTGAGTCGGAACGACACCATAATGATTCAAGATACCCCTAATCTCAAGGCAGAAGGGGAGGCAAAGCCTCTAAATAAATTGATCTCGATAGAGCACGAGCTTCCCATTGTAATCGGATGTTGCACGGTCATTCATCCTTGGAGCCTCCAACTTTATCCCTTGTTGCAACCTTAAAACCATGCCGGACAAAAGCACAGAACATTCTGAAGAGCGCGCCTTCCCGAACACCTAAGGAGAATATTTTGATGCCTTACGAAGTAGAAAAGGGAGGAATGAAGAAGAGATAAATGACCAAAAAATTCAAAAAAAAAAAGGAAGTAAGGCACGAATATTCCTGACATCATTTATATAAGCACGCCCGTACACGTGGAACTCATAGAAAACAAAATGCCACGAGCCTTACCTCAGGAATGCTAGACATGTCACGTCAACAGAAAAAGAAAAAATAAAATATTATAAAGCAACTGACCTTATGATTTACATTTATTTAGATAGAAAAAAATTTACAACCAGCTCGTCGGCCGCTTGAGGGGGGACCAAATAATGCCTCATTAACTCTTTATACAAGACTCAACCACCTAATTTAAATTTATGAACACTATCAGCCTCCACTTGGAAACTACAAACCAAAGCAAGACTCTCACACATCACCCAAATCCAATCTCAAGCACACATTCTCCATCTTAACAAGCTCTAACTCAATTATAAGATATGTCTCATCAATTTTGAGTTTGAGGATCTCTCCTAGCAACCTCACAGAAAGGAAATCCAACTATGATTTCAACTCATTCAAGGTAGCCTCTGGTTGGGCTTTACCTTCTTTCCTGGCTTCGGCCTCATGAGCAAACAAGTCCTTTGTCTCATCCATACAGTGGATCATCGAGTTGGTTGACTCCCGCTTGACTGCCGCCTGATCATCTTTCGGAGAAAACAACGTATGACCACCAAGAACCTTAGGAAAGTCAGAATTAGGAATCATATCAGCTTCTACCAAGGAGTCGATCAACTTTAGACTAGAGCAAAAATGAGCAACTCTCATCAAGCGCAAGAGGAACACCTACAACTCTCCCAGGCCGAGAAGAATCAATCACACCCTTGCTTTCAAGCAATACACTCCCAGAAGCCTTCTGAGTGTCACCGTCTGACCGCTTAGATTGGATGGCTAGCTCGACTGCAGGAGGAATGCGTAGACTCTTCCAAGAACTCCAACACACTAAGGAAATATCGTCCGACGAATCATCCTCATCATCGTGCCCACCCTAAGACCGCCTTTTAGAGGTTAGCCACTTTATTCTCATTTTCCTGACTTCCCTTGGGGTTTTTTTTATCATTTGTCTGGCGAACTGGAATGAGCACTACAACCCTTAGAAAGATCGTATGACCCTCAGATGCCCTTTATTTTCACTCGCTATCAGAGCATCCACAGGAAGAACGATCAAGGCTTTAGACAAAGGAGAAATACCTATCATGACAACTAACAAAAACTATTTATAGAGTAGCAGTACATGGAAATCTAGAAAATTTAATTATTAAACGATGATTGAAACTACAACTAATGAATTGATTAACTGTTCTGCTTTCATTACAGTTGTTACTTTCAAAAAATAATAAAGTGGTGGAACTATATGTGTATGACTAGATCAAGAAGGTATGAATCCATGCAAGAATATGAAACACGAAAAACAAGGCAGGCCTGTAACTGAGATGTGTCAGAGCCGGTCGGGAGAGCCAAATCAGATCATTCAATAGTCGACACTCAAACCCGAAGGTCGTCACAAAATATCGATGGGTCGCTCAGCCATATGACGAGCCGACCGGCCTCAAGTCTTAACAAAGGAGATCCACAAAACTGGTCTAGCAAAAGACATCCATCGAGCTGAGAAAAGCGGACCAAGGAACTACAATAGGAACACTGGTGAAGCTAGACAAGAAGACCACATACCGTCATCACACGGTTCATCCGACTTTTAGACAAACGAATGGGAGCACATCAAGCAAGTGAGAGGTCACCTCATCAGTGAAAGCCCGTTTGTACAATCTATCATGCAAATTATTTTAATACCTCTGAGTTCCTTTGTATAGGAACGGGGTATAAATGTAATTGTATATATAGATACCTCTCATATCTATAAATAAAAACCCTTTCATGAAGAAAAACTCTAGACACCATGTTCTACTATTCATTCCATTCTTTTACTTATCCTACATGCTTTATTTCTTGCGCGCGATTCTCGACCATTTTTGTATTTAACAAATTTATTTCCTAAAAAATTATCCCCCTATTCATGCAATATGATCCTTAAGGTAATAACTGAAAATATAAAGTATAAAAATATCTCAAAAAATTTTTCTAAAAAAAAAAAAAAACAAAAACAAAAAATTGAATGAAAAGAGATAATGCCTCAAGACAAATGATGGTTTAGGCACATTCATGACGATTTCAGGAGGAATATGATTCTCATCACGCAACATCTTGTCCGCCAGATTCAATTTGGACCGGAATTAATATATATCCGGTGGATTGAGTTGTTGGTTGGTGCGTAGTCTCCAAAAGACATGATAAGTTGGTAGGATGGCCGGAATAATCGAAGACATTATATTCTTGAGTCACATCAAAACTAATCATAATATTTAATCTGTAGGCACATTTATTTAGTTGGTGTTTGGTAGTATTCTATTATTAATGAAATTTAGTCATGAATTTAATTTAAATTAATCAAACACTAAAAAAAATGAAAATCAAATTCAAAGTTCCGTTAAATTGAATTTTCTCGCTTCCGTCTTTTCTTCTCATGCTGCATCTTTTTTATATGGTGAATCTGGATTTACTAAATTTGATTGCGAGACCGATTTATTCCGTCGTCACTCGCGAGCTCCATCTCTGTTGCTTATTGAATTCGATAAATCTTGATCTATTGGGTTTATAGGATTTGATTAACTATGTAATGATGTAAATCTAAATTGCAGCCAAAGGCCATCTTAGATTAATTGGTTGAGAGTTTTGAAATAATAAAATAATAATAACTATATATATAT
>JXCR01130439.1:57286-71045 GCA_002079205.1 Phalaenopsis hybrid cultivar
ATAATAATAACTATATATATATATATATATATATATATATAGTTATTATTGTTTTTTTTTTATTTCAAAACTCTCAACCAAAAAAGGTATGAATGTTGATCTCACATGAATCCAACCGTACAGAGGAATGAAGTGCACAAAAGGGCAACCCTCTGCAAGGAGGTCGTAGACATATTGAGGCAACCTAGTCAAGCCGACTGATCACTATCGACGTATTGACCCATCCGAGGATTCATCAGGAGGAGGATCAAACCTTTAACATTTGACCCAAAATAGGGAATGCAGGTCTGAAAAAAAAATTTACTCGACATGCGAGTAGACCCAATTAAAGAGTCACCCTCACTAATATCTTTAGATGGAACTGGCGCACAGAAATGTCTAATATCTAGCCAGAGATGGACCTCTTGAGGATGTTCGACATAGCAAAGTCAACTGAGCAAAAGCAATCATGATAGAGGATGATTAATCGGTCGCAGATTGTTGGGAGCCTCATTCAGATAAGGCGTAGAAATGTCATTTCATTTATTACACTAGGTACCCTATAAATAGGGAAATCATTTATTTTAAAGGGGTTGGACTAATTTTTATTGTTCATTGAGCATTATAGACCTGATATTGAAACTACCTCTTTCTCTCCTTGTCTATCTCTTCACTCTTCTCCAACATTCTATTTCTTAGGTGTAATTCATAGACAATTTCAAATTCAACATTTTAAAAGGTACGACTAGCGTGGAGCATGCCACAAACAAGAAGAGGAGCAACCCAAGGAAAAAAAATCCCACAACAAGAAGACCGACAACAACATGGAGTGCACTTGAGAGTTCGTAGCCCAACTGATCCAAGATTTGAAAGACCAAATGTTGGATATGATCAAAAGCACGTTGAACTATGTGAGGGATCAATAACCTCAAATGGTTGTATAGCCTTGCTGGCACTCGAAAGTGCAAATGACACCAGTACATTAATTGTGATGGATTGCCCCAAATTGATTTCAGCCGATTTGAGTGTACCGTAGTGCTGCACCAACCATGAAATACATTTTCCTGACAATTTTTTTAGACTAAACCTCCAATCCTGACACTAGAATTTTATAAAAAGAGATTAGATCCAGTAGAACATAGAAGTTGCAAAAACTATGGAGGTAGGACCAAATGATCAAAAGTTGGATAGATTAATACATCTTACTTCTCGAGAACTTTGAACAACTCAAAAAGAGTGACTGATCCAAAAAGTTTCAAGATCAAAGACACACAATACTTGATGATTAAGGGAAAAATCTTTCAAAGGTAGATCACCCATCAAGGAGAATGAAGTTGAAGAAGTTTTTAGAGAATTACATTCTGGTAGGTGCAAAATTCATTCCAGAGGGAAGATGCTAGTTCATTGAATACAACGAGAATGTTACTTTTGACTGATGTTGTAAATGATGTTGAAGAATTCAAAAGATGTGAGAAATGCTAAAAAATCACACCAATGTAACACCAAATATTCTCAAAACTCCAGCTGATTGTCAATCTATGATCATTCACCATATGGGGATTTAATATTCTTAGACCCTTCCCTCCGTCGAAAGGGTAGCAAAAGTTCTTGTTGATTGTAGTAGACTATTTTTTGAAATTAATTGAAGCGAAAGCGCTTGCTCCAATCACAATCAAAGTCATTTGAAATTTCATCAGGATGGATCTGATCTGTCAATATGGCCTACCACTCACAACAATCACTGATAATGGAACACAATTTTCTGAGGGAGGAGTGAAAGACTTATGTTGAAGCTAGTGGATTAGTCAAAAATTTACATCTGTCCATCACCCACAAATGAATGAATAAGCTGAAGTAGCAAAAGAAATCATATTGATCTGGTTGGGAAAGAAGTATAAGAGAGAAAAAGGAAGCAAGGTCAAGCTTCTACCATTCGTCTTATGGAAAATTCAGATAAGCCCTTCCATGGTGATCAGGCAGACTTCATTGATGTGGTTACACAAAATGCAGGCTGTGTTGCAGGTTGAATATAACCATTACATCCAGAGAGTGGTCTACCTTAACATTGTTGAGACCAAAGCCATGTCATCTTTGCGAGATGTTCTGTCGCCTACGTAGGAGAACATCGTCGAGATGCTACAAAGAGTGATTTAGTGAAAGGATGAGTGGATCAGTCGTATGGAGAAGAATATGTATAAAATCATGAGTGCCATGAATACACTCCAAAGTCAGCCTCAATCGCCAAAGATAACATCTTTAGAGGCAAACCAGCCAAAGTTTGTTCAAATTACAGATGAAAAAAATAAATTCACTTATGCTAGCAGAGACGAACAACCCAAAAGGGATTATATCCAGAGTTTGATAACTGGGAAGGACATCAAATAGATGGTAGAACAACCGGTGAAAGAAGCTCTGTATTTAAAAGATGGGGCATTAATTATAAAGGGTATACTTAACCTAGAAGAATTCAATGTCGTACAATTTCATAAGAGTTTCATACCATAGTTGTTTGCGACCTTTGATGGGACTGACAATCCCTGAAAACATGTTGCACACTTTCGAACAAGTTGCAATGCGGGGGGTAGTGAAGTATTGTTGGTTTGCCAATTTGAAAGCAGTTTTTTAGGAGTTGTCTTTGACTGTTATGCAGAGCTGCCTAATGACTCGATAAAGAAATTCACAAAATTGGAAAACCTTTTTGTTAAATGGTTCATTGGAGCTCAACATTGTGGTTGAGAAACAGAAACACATTTTGTGGTGGAGGAACTTAAGCATGATATGTGAGCTACAACTCCAAAAACAACATGCCATTGAGATCCTCTTAAAGAGTATCCATGAACCGGTGGCTTTNAAACACATTTTTAGTAGAGGAACTTAAGCATGAAATGTGAGCTACAACTCCAAAAACAACATGCCATTGAGATCCTCTTAAAGAGTATCCATGAACCGGTGGCTTTTCTACTCAAAGGGTTCACAATCAAGACATTTGAAAGGCTACTTAGTAAACCTGAAAGTCTTTAAGAATAAGCAAAGTAGCATGGTTTTTTTTTTTTGGAAAAAGCTGAGAAACTAAAATAGTAAAAGCCTTTGAGAAGCAGTTTGGAACTATTGTAACAGTAGATAGAGGCAAGCATCCAATGTTGATACGAGCAGAACAACCTCATAAGGGGTACCGGGCTTCTCAGTAGTACAATCAACAGTCATTCTAACAGAGGCCTTATCAGACAGATGGAAGCCAACCCCCAACTATAGCTGATCGATTGAACAAATTATATTTTTTCAAAGACGAAGCACTGGGAAAGATGTCCTGCAATTTGATAAAGAAGCCCTAGTTTAAGCTATCAAAATTAAAGACACCATATGAGGTTGACAAGAAAGTGCACCCGAGGTATTGTCCATACCACAAACTGGTTGGACATACTATATAAGATTGCTTTAGTTTTAATGATTGGCTTGAGAGGAATTCAAGAATAGGAACATAACAATATCAAAATAATATTTAAAAGAACTTGAAAAAGGCTCTATTAAAATGATTTCAGTTGATCCAATCATTCCAATTGATCTCTGTGTATCTAATGATGGATGAAGTACATTCTGGACGAAGTCCTTGAGGAATATTGAACCGAATTTTGACTGCTTTGGTGCAAGCTTTCCATTCAAGTTCTGAAACCTGATAAGCCGACACTATCGATTGTATTAGAATAACTGCCTCTAAAAGAGATAAAGAAGATCATGGAAGAAGTGAAGTTCAATGATTTGAAGAGTAGAGTAGGGGCTCCTTTTCATAATTTGGTTGTTACAGATTTATGGGAGAAATCACTCAAACTGATGACTCTATAATGCTAAGAGTTTCAATATTGGCTTTGTTTTAATTTTATCTAGTGATAATGTTATTGATAACAACCAATTTAATTAAAATTTAATAATGATTCTCAAATCATACAAGGCCCCAATTGGTCTAACAATAACAAAAAAGAAGATATTGACAACATAGGTCACAACATCTCGAAAAGCAAGACATCTGTCTTTGAGTTACAAGGACTTTAATCTCAATAGACTTAGAGTTCTCAGATTCAGAAGCAACTCCATAAAAAACTACTACAACTCCAAAAGAGAAGCTTTTTGATACAACTCAAACATTGGAAGAAATAATAGAAATAAATCTGTGAAGTGGAATAATGTTACCTCCAAAAGTGGCTCTAAGAGACAAAGCAAAAAAAAAAGTAATCATTCAAGAAGAGTCAGCCCCACAGGTAGAAGAAACTCTTGACCGGGAAGAAACTGGAGAACTAAATAGTAAAGTGGATTGCAACGTACTAGTCCATCTTAAGAAATTGTCTGCTACTGATCATGCCAAAGGAGATGAGGGAAGCGTTGATCAAGGGATTGCTTGACCCTAAAATTTGATTGGCACAATTGACTAGCACTTCCATAGATGAAGTTTGTTTGTTGAAGGAACAGTCTAGAATGAGCTCCACAGATGTATATCTGTTGTTTGGCACCACATATCATAATCGTCCTCTATACATTTCTATCAACATAGACAAATTCAAGCTCTCCAGAGTATTAGTGGCTCTAGGAGCATCCATCAACATTATGAATTCACAGGCATTAAAATACTTAGATATCTAATCCTGGTTGAATGTAGTTGTGTAAAATTTATAAAGTTGACTCCGCTTTATAACATTATCAAAAACTTGATGTGATATTTTAGTAATAATAACGTCAGTCTCTTAAGATTGGAATTCTACGCAAGTATACATATCGTTATCACGTAATATAAGACTTTCTATTTAATTCCCAAATATCGATCCCACGGGAAGGTTTAAATTTGAAATGATAAATTAACTAAAAAATTTACAGAAATCAAACGAAATTACTATCACTAATTTTGAATGTTTAAGATACTATCAAGCTAAATTATTTATTACTAATAGAATTTAAAAGCAGGTTTTAAAATTAATAACTACTAAACTATGTTTATGTTATGAAGTTTTCTAATATAAAAAAAGTATTTTTTCCACTACAATGAGTTTTTGGTGAAATGAGATGAGATATGGTTTAAATATGTATTGTTCCAAGTAGGAGTAATTTTAATTCTCTACCATGATTCAATGTTATAGAAAATCATTGGCTAATCTTAGGTTTAGTCCCTAAATCCGTGGCTAGGCTAGGAGGATACAAGCTCCCACTCTAGAGCTCTAACTTACCTTCCCCTGAAGGCTAACTCTCCCTTTAGTTTTTAAACACTAAGATCGAATTGGGAATTGTTAGTCTGTCACCCTATAAATCTCTAATTCTACACACAACTAAGTATATTTCCCTATTTATTTGCACTTAATTCCATGAACAAAATACTCCTTCATGGACTTAAATGTGATTCTCACTCTCTTGTAGAACTCTGACTCTATTTCTCGGATTGTATGTTTCACAACATATTTTAACAATTCAATCGGCCAAAACGAAAAGTAAATTAAGAGCAGAGTTGAAAAACCATCACAATTTATTTTAAATTTTAACATTTAGCACATCCACATTATCTCTTCATTTTACCATATCTCAGAGTAGGGAGAAAGATAAAGGAAACTACTCAGACTTTATCAGAAAGATACAACAAAACACAAATTTCATATATAAAAGAAAGTTCATACAACAATAATAAACTAGCACTTATTTGAATCTCTTTCTCAAAGCAAATCCCTTATAGTCTTTCCTTAGAAATGCAGGAAGAAGATATCTCTCACTTTTCTCCTTCTCCAACACCTCTTGTAGCCTCTTCTAGGAAATGTAGGAAGAAGAAATCTCTCACTTTTCTCATTCTCTAACACTCTTAGAAAAGCCTCTTCTATGAAATGTGGGAAGAAGAAATCTCTCACTTCTCTTCCTCTCCAACACTTCTTAGAGACAAATTCACACTTAAACTCACTATAAAAACTCAAAACTATAAAAATAATAACTAATTAATAGTGTGGAATGACGTGGAATGTATGTGAGTGAGGAGGAAAATTGAAATGAGTGGAAGAAGTTGAAATCGTGCGGGGGGAGGTTTCTGATCAAATTTCGACCCTAAATAGAGCCTAGGTTGGTTCTCCAATAGGTGCATCCAAAAATTGTTAAAAATTTATCCATATTCGTAGAATCTTCTATAAACAGGCTCTGCACTGATATTGGTGCCATAGGCCATCTATTTAATTCCTTCGTATCTGTCAAATGACACCGTCGGCGCCCAATCTGGTGTCATCGGCGCTGACTCTTATTCTGCATCCTTTCTATAGGTCTGCACCGTCCGACATCCTTCTGGCACCGTCGGCGCTAACTAATTCTTCCAAATCTCCTTTTTTTCTCTAAATTCCATCCTTTTTGCTTACTTTCTGCTTCATGTTTCAAAAATCATCAACCTACAAGAAAACATAAAAAATACCTTCCATTAAAGTGCAATATCACAAAAAATGGGTATAAAATATGGGTCTAAAAATGCATATATTTTTGGTGTATCAAAATCCCGCAAACTTAAATGTTGTTTGTCCTCAAGTAACTTTTTTAGTACATAAAAATATGACTTATGGTAAAGATTTTAACTTCTAGATTTTCATATCTTAGCTCACCAAATATAATAGCATCACTTAAGAGAAATTCTAAATAACTTTAGTTAATAGTAAATGTATAAGAATATTTAGTAGTCAAGTCTAAGATTTTTGATTCTCTATTCGTTTCAAGGAAAATTACAAATTATGCATATTAAAACCACTTAGAATTTTCATATGGAAAAGAACTTCATGAAACTTTACTAGTAAATATGCTAATACTTAAATATAAGTTTAGAAATTATAGTCAAGCCTTCTTCTTTAAGTTGATTCAAGTGAAGCCAATTTTTAATTAGGCATCTCCTCAAGCTTCTCCTCACATCTTTTTTTTTTCTTTTCTTTTTCTTTTTAGGATCATTTTTAAACCTTTTTCTTTTAGTTTCTTTTCTTTCTTCTTTTTTTATGTAAGGATTACCATATCTGGATAGTCTTTAATGATTTTGAACTTCACTATCCTCTTCTTAAAGTTAAAAGCTTTTTACATTTCTTCACTATATAAATTTATATTAGCTTTAAAGATCTTTCATAAAGTCTTAATATTTTTCCTCTTACATGAATCTCTAAGATTTTTAATAGTTCAAAAATACAAATTCCTTGACTTAAAATAGAAAAACATAGTCTTATTATATCATACCAAATAATCTTAATCTCTAAAATTAACCTTTATTATTTAAAAATTCTACTTAAGTTTACTATATATTTAGAAACATAGATATAGTTATCTAAAGTTACCCTATAATACCAAAGGTCATGTTAACTTTTTTTTTAAATATTTTGAAAATATAACTAATTGAGGACAAATAAAATTAAATTTCTTTTCTTTAAAAAGGAATTTTTCTTCCCTCTAAACTTAAATTTTTAAAAGATTTTAAACGAAGAACTAAAAAATTAAGGGTTAAAGAAAACATTTAATACATAAAGAAAAGACATACTTATTGAAGGTTCTGATTTGAATCTTAACTCTCAAATATTGCAGGTGCTAATATGAAAAGCTACAAGACTTAAAACATTAAATAACACATAATACATATAAAAGTTTGCTGAGAAAAAGTTAACTACAATAACATCCAATAAAGTATTAAAAACTAATAACTTCTAGCAGTTTCACAAATCTAAAGTTCTCAACGCAGCATACAACAAAAATAAAATATCACAGTACTCAGACAAACACTCTCAACAAGAAAGTACAATTAAACATAAACTAAACAAAAAATGAACTAAAACATCACCAATCATCATCTTCTTCTTCTTCTTCTTCCACATCCAAATTCTGCTCCTGATATGGAGTAAAAACAGGGTGAGTAGGAAACTGATCTGAGTGAGCACCCTTCATGAATTTGGCCATTGCATCATCATAAGCAGCATCATATTCAAACTTTTGTCTTAACATGTCATCAAAGTGAGCATTTTTTCCCTCCATATTTTCCATTCTCAAAATATCTCTCTGTTGGATCATCATTTGATCCATAAGCTCTTGGATAGTAGGGGTACTAGAAGTACCTGAAGTAGAAGGACTATCCCTGATCCTACTTCCAGATCTCCATCTAACATGTGATTTATAAGTTTTTATATTGGCAGGCCCAATAGGTTTTAGAGGTTCAATCTTCTCCTCATCTGGTCTATAATCAATTCCTATCTGTTCACATAGTGTTAAGATCAGGGTAGGGTGTGCTAAACCTCTAGAAGTCTCTCCAAAAGCAATAGATCTAACATTCCTATAAATAATAGAGCCTACAACTATCCTTTTCATCTGTTGGATACAGAAGTTTAAGATGGCTCTATCGCTTGTATCCTCACTATGATGATTGTTGGAATCATTCTTCGAGAAATAAAATAGTGTCAGGCCTTAGATACTACATCTAACATAGAAAGAGGAAAGTTTACCTTAACTCCATTCTTCACCTTCCAGGTTTCTCTTTCATCAGTAAGAAGGAAATTACCTCATCCAAGGCCTCATTCACAGTAGAAAATTATTTATACTGGTAGTTGTATGACCGGTGACTTTATATATGCTTAAAATACAAGATAAATATGAACGTAATAAATATTCAATAATTGTAAAGGCACACTTATCAACGTAAGTATACGTATCGCTCAAGTAATATAGGGCTCTAATGGAGTCCTAGATATCGAACAAGTATATGTATCGCTCAAGTAATATAGGGCTCTAATGGAGTCCTAGATATCGATCCCACAGCAAGTATATGTATCACTCAAGTAATATAGGGCTCCAATAGAGTCCTAGATATCGATCCCATAGGGAGTAACTTTAGAACTACGAACTAAGATTTTAGAAAAGCAAATCTTAGATATCGATGTCAACACAAGTATACATATTGCTCAAGTAATATAGGGCTCTAATGGAGTCCTAGATATCGATCCCACAGGAGGTAGTTTAGAATTATGGACTAAGACCTTAGAAAAGCAATACTTTAATCACAACAACGACGTTTAATTTGCTTATCTGTCACTAATAGGCTAATTTAGTTTGCAAACTAAGATTATAGAAAAGCAATACTTTAATCACAACAATGAAGTTTAATATGCTTATCTGTCACTAATAGGTAATTGAAATAAATAGATAATTTTGATAACTATTAAATAACTAATGATACTAAGGAGGGTTTAATTGTGATATTCAATATATAAGAACTAACTAATAAATAACTAATGATATAAAGTAGGGTTTAATTGTGATATTCAATATATAAGAAAACATCCTTCTCCTTGTCAAGGAGGGTTTAGGATAATTTTAATAACTAATAAATAACTAATGATATAAAGTAGGGTTTACTAACTAATAAATAACTAATGATATAAAGTAGGGTTTAATTGTGATATTCAATATATAAGAAAACATCCTTCTCCTTGTCAAGAAATTATAGTGAAATGATCTAATGTGAGTTCAATACGAAAAAACATCATTCTCCTTGTCAAGAAATTATAGCTAATGAGGTTTTTAATGTGATATTCAATATATAAGAAAGCATCTTTCTCCTTGTCAAGAAATTATAGTGAAGTTCAAATGTGATATTCAATATATAAGAAAACATCATTCTCCTTGTCAAGAAATTATAGTGAATGGAGGTTTAATTTGTGATATTCAATATCTAAGAAAGCATCCTTCTCCTTGTCAAGAAATTATATTGAATGGATTGAGGTTTTTAATGTGATATTCAATATATAAGAAAACATCCTTCTCCTTGTCAAGAAATTATAGTGAATGGACTGTGATATTCAATATATAAGAAATCATCCTTCTCCTTGTCAAGAAATTATAGTGAATGGATAAGTGAATTAGTTCAAATGTATATTGTGTCAAATAGGAGCATACCTATTCTTTACCCTTGGGTCCAGGCATAAAGAACATTGGAATCATTCTCCTTGTCAAGAAATTATAGTGAATGGATAAAGTGAATCAGTTCAAATTATATTGCGCCAAATAGGAGCATACCTATTCTTTACCCTTTGGTCCGGGCATAAAAAACATTGACTAATCATTTGGTCCAGGCATAAAGAACATTGACTAATCCTATGCTTGGTTACTGATTCTGCGGCTAAATATTCTTTACCCTTTGGTCCAAGCATAAAGAACATTGACTAATCCTACACCTTGTCAAGAAATTATAGTGAATGGATAAAGTGAATCAGTTCAAATTATATTGTGCCAAATGATATATAAGAAAGCATCCTTCTCTTTGTCAAGAAATTATAGTGAATGGATAAAATGAATTAGTTCAATTTATATTATTGTCAAGAAATTATAGTGAATGGATAAAATGAATTAGTTCAATTTATATTGTGCCAATAGTTTCTCCCTGTCAAGAAATTATAGTGAATGGATAAAGTGAATTGGTTCAAATTATATTGTGCCAAATAGGCACCTATTCTTTACCCTTTGGTCCTGACATAAAGAACATTGACTAATCCTACGCTTGTTTACTGACTATTCTTTACCCTTTGGTCCAGGCATAAAAAACATTGACTAATCCTACACTTGTTTACTGAATCTGCGCTATTCTTTACGCTTTGATCAAGGCATAAAGAATATTAATTAATCTTACGCTTGTTTACTGAATCTACGGCTAGGCTGGGAGGATACCGGCTCTCACTTTGGAGCTCCCACGTTCCCCTCACCTGAGGGGAGGCTAGGCTGGGAGGATACCGGCTCTCACTTCGGAGCTCCCACGTTCCCCTCACCTGAGGGCTCGTAGCTAGGCTGGGAGGATACCGGCTCTCACTTCGGAGCTCCCACGTTCCCCTTGCCTGAGGGCTGACTAGGCTGGGAGGATACCGGCTCTCACTTCGGAGCTCCCATGTTCCCCTCGCCTGAGGGCTATTAGGCTGGGAGGATACCGGCTCTCACTTCGGAGCTCCCACGTTCCCCTCGCCTGAGGGCTAAAAGCTGGGAGGATACCGGCTCTCACTTCGGAGCTCCCACGTTCCCCTCACCTGAGGGCTAACATGTCTGGGAGGATACCGGCTCTCACTTCGGAGCTCCCACGTTCCCCTCACCTGAGGGCTAACATCCCACTTCAACACCCAAATGATAGGACCGAATTAGGGATTTTAGTCTGTCAATCTAAAATCTCCAATTCTACGCCCGATAATATTATTTCCCTATTTANCAGACTCGATACTCAATTCTCCTCTGAGATCACCCATTGATTGCACATGAACGAAGAGATTGTAGAACGGTCGGAATGAAAATTCTTCAGTAGAATCCTCCTTTATCAATTTCATCCTCCTCATAAGTCGTATCAAGCTATCTTTTAAATATACAAAGTGCTCAAAATATTCCTTTATCCTCCAATCTAGATGATCGAAGAAATCAGAGATATTATTAATCGCATTCATGACATTTTATACCTTCTTTTCCAATTTCTTGAATTAGCGTAGGATCACAAGAGACTTATCAGGGACTAAGGGTTGAAATGGCAGTGAATTCTGAGACGCTTAATCTACTATAATTTCCATGTCATTTTCATCTTAAAAAACTGGGAATCTTTCAGTTGGATCCAAAGGCTTCCAAGGTAGCAGTACTTTTTCTCAATTTTCATAGGACAGTTGAAACTTACTGCAAAGTGAGAAAATTGTGGAGAGGTGTCCAAGCCCATAAGTTGATCCATAAACGATCAGGCCCAAAACCGACTTCACAATTATAGATCCAATGTCGATCGGCAGTCCCCTTTGGATGCAGTATTCAAAATGGTACTTTCTTTAGAAACTTTATCGATCATCATTGTCGATAACTGTTTCACAGAAATGAAAAAATGTCAATGTTTCGAAACAGGATTCAGGAGTGTTGCAAAAAAACTAACATACCTATTTCTCTTGTTTCCCAGTCGTCAGTTTCGTCTGTTAAATATTGTTAAATCTTATTCATCTGGTTTCTCATTGGGACGAAATTGGAATAGTGGCAGACATGAACATTCTCTATCATATATAATTCATTGATCCGTGTAGGAGTGAAAGTGATCCATCTTCCTCGCACATAAATAACTCCTTGGTTGATTTCATGCAAATTTGCATAAAATTCTTTCACCACAGGAACCACCACGGCGGCAATAGTGTAGCACACACTTCCCATCTTTGCCGCACTATCGTTTCTTCAATATCCGTTGTGGGATTTATTCAATCCGCGATTCACGAATCCTCATTCTTTGATTAATCTTTTCTTCGTCAGCAACTTGTGAAGATTCGTTGCGCTTCCGCACTAATAAAATTTCGCCGATTGAAAACTCGCATTTTAGGATTATCAGCGGGATTGGACGTTATAGGAATGAAATTGGTGGAGTTTCACTTCATTTTTGGAGGGAAAATATGAACTACAAATCAAATTTTTTAGTTTAAAAAGACAATTCCCGCCCAAAAACTGCCAAAAACCGCCATTTGAACCAACATAACCGTTAATTTGCCAGTCTCGCCGTCGGCGGGATCGATGGTGTCGTTGGTGAACCTCTGTATTAATTTTGTCTGGACTCTCGGGAAAAACCTTCCATCAACAGGGTCGAGGGCGTCGTCGGCGCGCAAGGTAAAATTTGCACAGTTTTGCTCTAATCTGAATGCGTTCTAATTTTTTTTAATGAATCCAATTTTTAAGATGTTACAAGGGTAAATAAGAGTAGTAGAGTTTAATACTACCACAAACTAATGATAATTTCAAATAAAAACTACTATATCGACGATAAAAATAAGATAACTATGGGGTTGCCTCCCGCAAACTAACTATAATTTCAAATAAAACTACTATAATTGCAATAAAAATAAAGATAATTATGGGTTGCCTCCCCATAAAGTGCTTGGTTTAACGTCGTCATCCCAACCTATTCAGGTGTCATTCAGGTTGACTGATCATTAAAACCTCTTTAAAATTTGGTCGTTTACCCTCATAATATGGTTTTAATCTGTGTCCATTTACTTTAAATCTATTTCTGGTCTTCTGATCTTTAATTTCAACAGCTACATAAGTATAAACTTGAGTCACAGTAAAGGGTCCTAACGAACGAGACTTCAATTTTCCAGGAAATAACTTCAGCCTAGTGTGTGAAGCAAAACTTCTTGTATTGATTTAAAGTTCTTTTGGTTAATGTTTTGATCATGCCATAACTTTAATTTTTCTTTATAAATTCTATCATTATCATAAGACTCATTTCTTAATTCTTCCAATTCATTTAATTGTAACAATCTCTTATTACCAGCATCTTTCAAATTTAAATTGAATTCTTTAATCGCCCAATATGCTTTATGCTCCAATTCTACTGGTAAGTGACAAGTCTTTCCAAAGATCAGTCTGTAAGGATTCACTCCAATAGGAGTTTTATAAGCAGTCCTATAAGCCCATAATGCGGTATCCAATCTAGTGGACCAATCTATTCTACTAGGGTTTACAGTCTTTTCAAGTATTTGTTTAATCTCTCTATGAGAAACTTTAGCTAACCCACTGATTTGAGGATGATAGGCAGTAGAGATTTGATGAATAATATTAAATTTTTTTGCCAATCTCTGAATATATTTATTTCTAAAATGGGATCCTCCGTTAGTGATAATCATTCTAGGCATTCTGTATCTAGTGAAAATCTTTTTTATTAAAAATCTTGAAACACTTTTAGCATCACAATGAGGTAAAGCTTGTACTTCAATCCACTTACAAACGTAGTCTACTACAATTAATATATATAAGTTCCCAAATGAAG
>JXCR01130439.1:79855-103798 GCA_002079205.1 Phalaenopsis hybrid cultivar
TCTAGAGTTCCCTCGATTCCCTTCACCTGGGGGCTAACATCTCATATTAGAACCTAAGACAATAAACCAAGTTGGGAGCTTTAACCTGTCACTTTAAATTCCTTTAGCTCTACACCCTTTAATGAATATTTCCTTATTTATTTGCACTCAATCATATGAACTACATTCTCATTCATACAACCTCATGTGATTCTTTCCAATTGTTGACTGAGACAATACCAACCCGATTCTTACATGTTCTCACAACAAATTTTAACCTATGAATTGGCCAAATCAAGAAGTAAACGAAGTGCATGGATTTAAATCAACACAACTTCTTCCAACATTAAAGATCAATACTCTCCACGACTTCCATCTAAAACTTAATTACTTATCATTTTAAGAAGAAAGATAAAGAAAACTACTCAGAATNGGTCAAGGGCGTCGTCGGCGGCGACCATGTTCAAATCTCCACATTTTGGCCATTTTTCGCTCCAAATTCGCTCCTTTTTGCATATTTTTTTCTTCAATGACCCTAATTCATCATTACTGCAACAAAACATCAAAAATACATTTTTTTAAGTGCAATATCATTAAAACCAGTATAAAATAGGTATGAAAATCTCAGCATATTTTCGTTTGGTCACTGTACACATCTTTCTCTTTTCTTTGTTTATTCTAGGTGACATAGTAAATCTAAAAAAATTTGATAAAATTCAAATAAATTCTTAAACAATCTCAAAAATCACAATGTGCAACGTTCTAAATGTAAATCTACTAAGTAAGAGTTCTTCACCAAAAAAATTTCTCAAAATGTTCCAAAAAAATCTAAAAATTTTGGATCTCGACAATGTAAGACAAATCCTTGGTGAAAATAAAAAATTTTGAGTTCAAAGTGTAGCTCTTACCTAAAGAAGATGAAATCAAACTTCTGTTTGCCTTAAAATAGCCTCAAATTTGAGCAATAGCTAGCCCTAGGTGCAAAAACCAGAGGTTGAAGGTGACTCAAGAAATAAAAATGGTGTTTCACTGTGTAAATCACAAATTTTAAAGGTATTTGGGTTGGTTCGGGTCGAGGGCGCTGTCGGCGCCGGTGGCCAAAAACTCTTATTTTGATTTTTTTCAATTTTCAATTTTCTCTTAATTTACTTTAAAGTTTATTTAGACTTTTTGTTAATTTTCATCTAAAAATAATTCACAAACTAACATTTTCACAAACAACACGAAACTAACTTTTATATATGAAAATACACTTTTTACAAATACATTTTTCTAATCACATTTCCACTTCTTCAAAGCAAACTAAATTATAATTCAACATCAAAACCAAGCCATAACACTAGAACGCTGACACAAAACTATGCACATAATTAAAGTTCTAAAGCAAAGTAAAGTAAATCAAATCCACACAATTATATCAAAACATAAGTATTTTAAAATAGTAGAGAGTCTAACTTCTTCAATTAATCTGCCTCTTCTTCAGTGCTTTCTCCTCCTTTAATATCTCCCATAGACTAGTAATGGATATATAAATTATAGAAGGGTTGTTACGAGAATTGATCAGTCGAATTTTCATCGATCCATCCATTTTTCTTGAACATTTATACCAATCCTGCTTCAATTGTTCCTGTATGATCAAAGTTCTCCTTCATTCTCCAATCTAGGTGATAAAAAAAGGTAGTTAAGATTTGATATTGTATTCGTAATACTCTGTAGTTCTCTTTCTATTTTCTTCATTCTCTTCTCCAAAGATATTGAACTTCCAATTGTTGGTGGCATTAATGATATTGAAGTATGTGATGAATGGTCCAAAATACAATCTAATGCTTCATTTCCCATCCCTATATAATTTCCATCAATAGAAATCATGGGCTCCCAAGGTAGTAAAACTTTTTCCCAACTTTCATATGAAACTTGAGATTGACTGCAAAGTTAATGCCCAAGTCCATATATTGGCACATTCATGATTATACCCATAACAAATTTGAAAATAATTGACCCTACATCAATGAGTTTTTCCATTTGAATGCCATAGTTTAGATGACACTTTCTCTTGTAACTCTATTAATCTTCATGATAGGCAGTAGTTTTGCAGATATGAAGAAATGTCATTATTTTGAAATTGGATTAAGCAGCGAAACAGAGAAACTAACATATCCCTCATCTCTGATTTCCTAATTATCATTTTCATTCGTCAGAAAATTATATACTTCTTGCATTATATCTTTTGTCGGGATAAAATTTGTATAATGACAGATTAAAACATTTTCTATCATATACAAATCATTAATCTGAGCCAGAGTAAATGGTACAGCCTTACCTCGAATGAAGACAACTCCTTGGGTAATTCCATGTAAGTTAGCATAAAACTCCTTTACTACAAGTACTACAACTGCAGCGGTAGTGTAACACAGAACTTCCCAACGCCTCTGTACAATAATTTTCTCAATCTGTGAACTTAGATTACTCACTCCATGATTGACAAAGCCTCTCTCCTTGATAAGTCTCTTCTTCGTGATGACTTTGTCATATAATCTCTGTGTGTCAAAACTGATAAACTTTCTTATATTGAAAACTCCATACCTTGAAGTATTACTAGAATTAGAAGCCATGAAATTCAAAATTAGGAAGTTTCTGGACGTCCAAGTCAATTTTTAGGACTTCAAAAACACCTTTCGGCGGTTATTGTAGAGCGAAATCCCGCCAATGTTTGCCAAAACCGTTCAGCACGTAGAAAATACTCGGGATGCCGTCGGCGTTCCCGATGGCATTGTCGGCGCCATGTTCCTTTAGGCGGGCGCCATCGGAGCCAGAGGCCAAATTCACGTCTAAAATTTTTTTTGTTCAATTTGATTCCAAATTTACCTCCAATACCAATATTTGTATTAATTTATGATATATAAAATTGTGTAGGACTTAAAAATACTATTATTTCCTAATACATAAACACACTTATTAACAAAATAAAAATATATAGATATATAGATTTATAAATGGGTTGCCTCCCACAAAGCGCTTAGTTTAACGTCGTCAGCCCGACATACCATTTGTTTAGTTAGGTTGACTTAACATTAAAACTTCTTTAAATTATGGTATGGGTCCTCCATAATAATGTTTCAATCTATGCCCATTAACTTTAAATATCTTTCTAGCTTTAGGATCCTTAATAACAACAGTTCCATAATGATAGACTTTAATCACTTTAAATGATCCTAACCATTTAGATTTTCGTTTTCCTAGAAATAATCTCAGTCTTGTATTATATAATAGAATTTCTTATCCAGGTTCAAACTTCTTATTAATAATCTTCTGATCATGCCATATTTTCATTTTCTCCTTATAGATTTTTGCATTATCATACGGATCTATCCTAGATTCAACCTCAAGAATCATTAAAGGAAAACCCAAGATAAGATCAATTAAGGGGTGAGATTCCTTTTGGAACCATCTCAATGACCTCCAAAAATTGGAGTCGGAGCATCAAAAGATGGAAAGATAACTCGGTCAGATAAGTAGAGAAGTCTAACTAGTAACCTCGGACATTGAGGTATCGTGACGAGTCATTGATTGATTTATAGAGATAAAGCATTCTAATCAGTTCAACATGACTATCAATAATGTGATAAAAATCAACCAAGTCAAACAAAACATATCCTTAAGGTTGGATATGGGAGAGGTAGATCAATCTCAAAATGAAGCTCTTTCACCAAGAACAGACTAAACAGTCTAAGGATCTGGATAGGTGAGACACCAAATCCTAGTCAGGTTTAGAGTAACTGACTAAATCAAATTCTAGACAAATGTGGTCTTAGCAATAAAATGCAATCATCAAGAGCCTAGCCAAAAGGCAAACCAGCTCAAATCGAATTAGGCACTCTCAAAACAGTCTGGGAGATGTGTATCCCAGCTAAACATGGATCGATCAAGACTAGCAAGGTGATCTAATCGATACAACATGTCATCAACAAAGAGGTTTTGGGGGTGTGCCCCAATTGGAGTATAGAACATCCGATATAGCTTTGCTTAATAAACAAAAGAGGTAAAATAAGCACTCTTCAAAGCAAAGGCAAGTAAACCCCTCGTCGTCAAATGTAGAAATTTGTTCTACATGCAGCGTCGGGATATCAAGAGACGTGGTGGCAGGAATTTGCCTAACATACTAGGGATTCACCAAAGTAGGGCGATCAACTTCTATCCTCAGAAAAGGTGAGAATCAACAGGGGTCCAGATATCTCTTTATCAACGTAGGACAAATTCATCTTCATCGATGAAGAGGAAGCCACAAGACTTTCTTTAGCTCACAGAAAGAGTGGGCACATCAAGTGCGGGCAAAACCACTACAAGAATATCATCAACGATACATGTGGCACAACATCTGGTACAGTAGCACTAAGTACCACACCAAGTGTCCCATGCAACATCTCGGAGGGTCTTGTAGCATGTACATCAGAAAGCAAATATTTCAGCCTCGTAATGGACCGACAAGTGGACCCCGGTCACCTACTACGAGAGTTTATATGATAAGAAGAATAAGGTAGTTTATTCGGACATCTGAAGGATATGAATAAAGAACTTCTTTCAAGGAAGAGGACCCAGACCTTGCAAAAGGAAAATTGGAATCCCAACAAGTATAGAGACCTGTGGCTGTGTCAGTTGCCACAGTTGTAGCGATCTGTTCCTATTCCTATGGATGCCCTTACCCGATGTAGGGACAGGGGAGACCTCAGAGAAACCCGGAACAATGGGGGCTGGGACGATGATCAAACCAGCGAAAACATTTCCTCTTAAAGAGGAAAGTGCCCCTACAATATTCTTGGTCAGGGAACTCGTTGTAGCAACAACACAAACTGCGAGGTGAGCATGACCTGCATCCTGAGAAGGAAAGAACCTCCTAGCAATCCTAGCTGGAGTATAGCCCACACAGCTAAACAGAGGAGAAAAACGATTCTCAGCTGATGGGATCTCAGCGCTATCCCATCCTGGAACCAAAATGTGTCATGGCGAGGACCCGGTCCACATCACCAAAGGACAAAAAGGTGATTCTCAGCTGACACGATACCAGCACAATCCTGGTCCGGAACCAAAGAGAGTCATGGCGAGGACATATCACACCGCCAATGGATAGTACCGTAAAAAACTAACTCTAGCACTCTTAAATAATGTAACATCTGCGATGATAGAAATCCTCAAAACACGAAAGGACTACAAAAGAGGCTAGGAAAACTCAATAGAGTGTTGGAGCGCATCGCCATCTGGTACTATCCTCTTCCTTGAGACAAAAGGTAGCATCGATACGAGCTTCTACAAAGAAAGAAGTGTCACAAGCACAACTCCTTCTTTTCAAAGGGGGACACTTAGTTAGCATCCGACGGGGACGTGGTCCGCACAACCGGGGACAGTAGCACAACAACTCAATTCAGAGGCCAAAGATGCCCCCTGAACTGGAATCGAAACATGTATATAGACCTGATGCAGGACAAGCTGCTGAATTCACAACAATCTATTCAAGGTCCTCCTGACCTTCCTGCCTAATCGAGGGACAGGTGGATCCGCAGGGGAACCGGAACAGAAAGAGAGCCGGGACAAAAGTCACAATTTATTGTGAGGTGTCGCTATCAACTGTCGGCCTCTTTCTGCAAAAGAAGCGGGCACGATACGAGCTACTGCAGCAAAAACAACTCGATATGCACAACTCCCCTTTTAAGGGGGGGAGGGCGCATAGAGAAAACGCCTAAGGGGCGTGGAATCAACTCAATATGCACATCTCCCCCTTTAAGGGAGAGGGCACAGAGCGAACGCCTCAGAGGGCGTAGTATCACATAAGGTAATCCCACAGAAGTGCTCAAAGGAACAGAAAGGTACGACACCTTCAGAAGCACAGAAAATGCTCTGGGAGAAGGGAAAGGGTTCCCCCAGCGGTAGCGACCGTATCCATCTTCCTGCTCTTTCGCGTAACAGGTCAAAAAGAGACAACGATCAAAGATAATAAAAGGTCATGAAACTAATCATAAAGTATAACGAGATCGATGCATGCGATAATGCAACAACCAAACTGTCGAGGGTGAGATAGGGACAGAATGCATAAAGTTGCTACCCCTAGCAATTGATGCATGGACTGAAAACCAAGGTCTCACAAAAGGCTCAACTGTGACTCAAAGGAAAAGAAACCAGGTCGCAATAATAGGAGCAAAACTCCTAATACAGAGTGAGACTATAAACCTAGAAGCAAAACTCCAAGTATGAAGAGAGAGACTCATCCCCGGCGGAGTCATCAATCTATTTTCATTTGTTTTTCTCTTTTTTATTTTAAAAAGAGTTGCCAACTTGTTGATCATTGTATACTTCCCCTATTCAAATAAATCTCCCTCCCGAATCAGATCAATGATTCAAAGAGGAGAGGAATCAAATAAAAAGGGACATACGTCAATGCGACAAATAAGAGAAAACACAAAACGTGGAGAGCCTACGTGCGGTAAACCTCGCAAGGATAGGTCGTCCAAACAAGATTGGGCGAAAGTACCTCAAACCAATATCCGCAAAAGAATAACTACGTAGACTACCCATAACTAGATATTCAGGTGTAGGTGTCTGTTCTGGGGTCAAGAGCACTCCCAAGGGAACATATCCCACTTGGTTAATTACATCTTAGGGGTACCCAAGAATATTCTCGATAAAAGGAGTTTTGCTTGGATTATAGTGAACTTGGTGCAATAGGTACTCAAAATAAGACTATTCCATGTGGGAACAGTCCCGATGCTTCAAAGTTCGCGTTAAGCCATCAAACAGGGAGTGAGTCTCTCAAATCCCGAATGGGTAGCGGCTCATCGACACACGGGGCCCACAGAATAACCTAAATCATCTTGACGAGGATATACAAACATGTCAAAGCACGTCTGGTCCATAAGGGTAGAGTACAAATCGTCGTATCCCAAATGGGCGGCAGCTCATCGGTATCGTGCCGTCAAAATGATATCAACGAAGTCAATGAGTGATAGGGCTCAAAGGGGCTCAACAAAAAGGAAGGTAGAATGATTCTAAAAGGTAGAGGTAATTGGGTCGAGGTACCACGAACCCGTCATCCACAGCTACTAGGACCCTAAGTCTACCTGGTCGTAAAGGTAGTAGACCCACCACATCCTTAGATCCCCGGTTAGCAATCTGTGAATTACGTCATCCACGGGAACCTTGGTAGCCCTATGGTAAAAGGAAAAAAACTCTATCCTATGACTAAAAGCTGGAGCTCCAAGAGGTGGGACTTATACCTGCCAAAGTGGCAAGGATGCCTCAGGAAGGAAAATAAAATGGAGGTTCAACTACAATGCTGGAAACACTCCAAATAAAAGGACTTACACCCTGTCTGGGTCAGAGAGCCTTCTAACACCCTAGGCACACTAGACAACCACCTATAAAGAGGTATGTTGGGCCAGTCAGGTTGGAGAAGCCCGGGGACTCCTCCTTGGGACATGCAAATATGATGCAGTTGTCTAGAGCGGTCCTTAAGTATTGTGGAGGCCCTATTAACATATGCAGAAAAGTAAATGTTGCAATTTTTAAATCTTGAATATTTTAATCCTTAATTTTAATTATATTGAATAGTTTATTTAGGATTTTATAGAAAGTTACAATTTTAGGGTCCTTAATGAGCCTAAATTATATCATGAAATCCTAGATCACAGAAAGAAACAAGGAAAACACATGCAAGTGCAAACATGGAATATGAAGCAAAAAAAAAAAACATAAGTTAAATCAAAATAATAAATAGGTCAGTGCCACTGGGTCGGCAACATATCCTAGAAAAGAAAAAGGTGGTCGGACTATGCATATACACGCCTGGTTCTAATTCTATACATCAATATAAATTGCAGAATTAAGATACGGGGCACAAGCATCTGCTCCTGGTCCCCTCCACGTGGTTCTCGCGCCAAAAGCCTCAGAACTCATGCCCGTATCTTATTTTTGCTGCAAGGCTCTCCTAGACTCTAAAAGTACATAGAGAAAAGAAATAGACTCAATCCTACATGAAAAATAAGTGTCAGCAGAAAAGCTCACATGCAAATAATGTATCATGAGTCATGCCTTAAAAGTGGGGGAGCTAATAGCACCTGCAAGAAAAAGGGTCAGAAATCATTACTTGCTCCCCCCGTAGCAGTGCATGTGTGTGTGCATATAAATAGGAATGACTCTCTGCAGAAAAACACTCTAACACACTATCACACATATGCAACATGCAGTCACATCACAAGCGCAATGCAGAAGAAAGATGTCTGGCTAGGGCAACCAATCCAGCAGAGAATAATAGCTAGACATAAAAAAAGGCTACCTAAGCACCCTAAGTCTTAGCCTAGCACACCATCTAATGAAAAGTGCATTAGCTTAGTATATAAGTGCGGGGTAAGTCTGGGTATAGTATGACTTTGACGGTGTTGTCATACCGGCCCATCCTAAGGATCTAAAGAATCTAAAGGGTGTCACAAAGAGTAATGACACGAGATAGATCTATTAGATCTTTAGCACAGTCATAGTTGCGTCAATCCCAATGACTTAACTCGCATTCCTCACCAGGATCAACCCAGCAAGTAATGCTCGTTAAGACATCGCGACCAAAACGGGGTCACTCTTCTAACGAGCCTCGCTCGCTACCTATGCAAACATGCAAATGCAAATGCAAACAATCATGTTATAGAACTGATGAGTGTATCGTGAGGTAGTGACTCAGGAAAAGGTGGGCATGCCGTGGAGGCAGCGACCTGAACAAATAGGTGTGTCGTAGCGGCAGTGACCCAAAGAGGTGTGTCGAGGCGACAGTGACCAAAAATGATCGGCGTGCTGTAGTGGAAGTGGCTCAAAAGTGTGTCGATGAGGCAGTGATCAAAAGTGATGGGCATGTCGTAGCGGCAGCGGCCCAAAAAAAGTGCAACACAAGCAAATGATAATGATCATGCAAGCTAACACATACCAGATGCAACATGCAAACAGACAAGCATGCAATATAATGCAAAAGCGAACAAACATGCAGGGATCAGTAGACCAGACTGTGGTGGTCGGTTGAACCAAAGTGATTGGTCTACCGAGCCAAAGCGGTAGTCAAATTAAAGTGAGACGCTCATTGGCCGGGGTGGCCGATCAAAGCGAAGTGAAATGCTCTTCGGGCCGGGGTAGCCGGTCGAAGAAAAGTAAGATGGCTCTCCAGGCTGAGGCGATCGATTAGAGCGAAGTGAGAGGCTCGTCGGCCTGGGGCATCCAATTGAAACCAAGTGAAATGGTCACCGGGCAGGGGCGGTCGGTCGAAGCAAAGTGAAATGCAACATGCACCAAGCAAAAATGCAATATGCAGCAAACCAACATGCATGTAGCAAACCGAGCTCGAGCTAACAACCTCACCTGAGGGACTAAGGTTTAGACCCTTGGATGTGCGGCATTGCCGCCTCTTGCTTTGGTGAGGAAATGTGGGGAGCTTCTCCCCAGATCTATGAGGGGGAAACTCTCCACGGCGTTGCAAAATAGGATAGCTACAAAGCTTTTCCTAATTTTGCAAACTCCTCCAGACTTTGCAAAGCAAGCCAGCTACAAAGCTTCTCTCGTTCTGCCAAGTCCGACCTCCCAACTTCTCTAAGTAAAGCTGGGGAATCCAAAGCAAGGGTAGTGAGGGACTCCACTCATCGGGACTTGTGCTAAGGCTCACAACAAAGGGAGACACTCAGCTATATGGAGGGGTATTTGGCCACACACAGGAAATCCTAACCTAAAGGCTGGCTCTAGAAAATCCAACGATCCATCACGCAGGCACGTCATTGCGCCGACCCACGCCGGCGCACGCACCCTGTGTGGGTGATCTAACCCACATGCCTAGATACCACTAATCCTAAGGTAGCTAGAAGTTTAGGGGATGTCACTATCGTGACGGTTGCAGACGCGTTTTCTTTGCTTGCTCCAAGCTCGTCGGCGTCTGATCCATGCTCCGATGTGTCTTGTAGAACTTTACGAGAGAGAATCGCTCGACGACGGTGAAAGAAGGAAACAACGGGGATGCAGGCGGGAAGAAGCTTCGATGGAGGCCTTTCCACAAGGCGGATGACCTCCCCGAACAGCAACGTTGCTCGCTGTTCTACGACGTCAAGGTGCTCCAACGAGGTACTTTTTTGCCGGAAAAGCAAGGCGACGAGGTGGTGTTGTGGAACGCCAGTAGCAAACAACCAGAATGAGAAAAGTAAGGAAGAACACAAAAGCTTAGGCTCTCTTTGCTGTTTTATTTCGGCAAAATTACGACACCGGCAAAGTGATTATCGGTGAGGTGAAAGAGATCTGACAAGGGTGGCCGACCCTGAAAAGGAGAAAGCAAAAGAAATGGCAGTAGGGGTAGGCCGTTTCGGAGAAGAAACTCAGCTGGAGATGTTGGAAAAGGTTGGTAGAGGGTCAACGACAATAAAAAACGGCAACGAAGGAACGAACTCCGACCGGCAGAGAGGGAAAAGGAGCTGCGGCTGGCGAGGCGGAGCTGGCGGTGAGCTGCGCTGGCGTGGAGGAAGCTCTGGAGGTGAGGCCGGCGGCAAAGCAGAAGCAGGTCTGGCGGCTTTCGACTTCGACGGCTCGGTCTCGCGAGAAGAGCAGTGGCGGCTGGTTTTTCTAGTGTTGGTGTCTTAGGGCTTTTTTGTTTGTTGGAGCTTCCCCTTTTTTTTTTTCTTTCCGCCTATATATATACTTATATAGATATTATATATCATATAGAATATATATAATATTTCTGTATATATATTTGAGCTAGAGCTTCCTTCTTTCCTTCTGCTTATATTCTGTGTATATATTAATAATACATAATATAATATATATATAATATAACATATTATATTATAACAATTATTATTATATAATTATCGTTAGCATATTTTCCACTCGTACACGTCCTCGCAACGAGGTGAGTGTCCTTTTTGACTAAAATCGACGTTCCAGACACATCTGCGCAGTCCTTTTCACCATTCGGGTTCATCCGGACCACCTTTTTCGACTATCAAGCCAAAAAATGATAATTTCCATATTTTTTAATTCGTCTGCAAAATTGTGACATAACGAACGTCCAAATTAGGTGAGAATGACTATTCAGGTACGCTAACGTGGTCTATTTTGCAATTTAAGGTTGTTTGAGGCCGCTCGGACCACCTTTCCAGCGATCGGGCTAAAAAAACAATAATTCACGTATTTTAGACTCGCCTGCAAAGTCGTAGCTAACTGAACGTCCTTTTGAAGTAAAATTGACGTTTCGGACGTGATTGTGCAGTCTGTTTCGTCGTCCGGGGTCATCTAGACAACCTTGCTGATGATCGAGTCAATTCAATCTAATTTCACACGTGACACGACATATATTATTTGTTGACCCGAACGGAATCGTCCGACGTACCAAATGTTGACCAGCCTTCGCCTGAGTGAAACCCTGGCAACATGCCCCTCAACAAGCACCGCAAGGTCTCAGGTGTGGTGTCCAAACTGCCGGGTGGCTACGGACAGACCGTAAGTCATCTCGAATCGTGTAGGTGGACACCCTACATTTGTGACATAAAAAATTGATGCCAACCCAACCTAAATTTCTAGGTTCAACCCAACTTGAACTTAAGTCAACCTAAATCAACTCAAATCTTTAGGTTCAACCAAAATTGAATTTAAAGCTTAGATTCAACTTACATTAAACCTAGACCATAAGTCTAACCTACATTAGATTTAACTAATCTTTCTTAGCTTCAACCTACATTGAACATAAACCCTAAGTCTAACCTACATTAGACTTAGTAAAACTCTCTTAGGTTCAACTTACATTGAACCTAAACCATAATTCAAACCTACATTAGATTTCACCAAATTTTCTTAGGTTCAACCTACATTGAACATAAACCCTAAGTCTAACCTACATTAGACTTAACCAATCTTTCTTAGGTTCAACCTACATTGAACCTAAAGCCTAAGTTTAACCTACATTAGACTTAACCAATTTCTCTTAGATTCAACCTACATTGAACCTAAACCTAAGTCTAATCTACATTTGACTTAATCAACCTTTTCATATTCAACTTTAGATTGAATATAGACTATTATGTCTAGCTTAATCTAGATAAAACTTAAGTTTAATCAATCAAGCCAATCTGACCTAACTCGGGTTAGATTCAAATCAACTAAACCTTTGACATGACTCTACTTAATCTAGGTTACTAAACCTTTGACATGACTCTACTTAATTCAAGTATATTTACTTTAGGTTTGTTCAATTCAACAAGAATATGACTGAAGGTTAAGCAGGGTTTTGCTTCTTCATGTGATGATAAAAAGCTCACACAACCTTAGTTAAAGATAATTAAGACAAAAAATTAAACCAACTTTAAACCAACCGACATAAAACTCAAAACCAACCAAACATAAAATTCACCCTAAAAGATACTAAAACTTAAAGTTAAACCAAAATACAACTTGATTTGAGAAAATACTTTGAAGGAGGCAAATCATGGCTGCTAATAAAGTATCCTCTAGTCACTTGTGACTAATCAAACTACAAAATTTAATGATCTGGAACAATGGAACCATGAGATCTTGACTGGATCATTGCAAACGACAAAAATAAAACACAAAAATGACAAAATCTAATCAACCAATAAATTGTAAACAACCCAAAATTTTCTAACCCCTAAAATTCAAAAAAAAACATTAAAACTTAAATGAAACACTAATGAACAAAGATCATCAAACATAATTTAAACCCAAGTGTTCAAATCTACGAAGTTATCTTGGACGACGCAATTTGTGGTTGTTGATAAGAATTTGTCCTAGTATAATTACCTTTTGGACTAAGTAGATCTGAATACTCTGATGACCTCGAGATGATGAAGCCATAAACAGCTTGATCGGGTTGTCTAAAAATTATAAATTCAACCAACCAAAACAATAAGTTAAGATATAAGTTCATACTAACTTTTTTTTGCGGGATTATTGAAGACACAAGGCAAGTTTCACTTTAGATTTACTTTACATGTTATTAGGGTGTGCTAACTCTATTTTGCAGGGATAACACTTTGAAGCTTGAATGATGGATCTCAAGACATCAAAATAAAACATCAAAACAAAATGACAAAAAATAAAAAAAAAATAAAATGATAAAGACAAAAATAAAACAAAACGATAAAAAAAATAAAACATCATAAAAAACAAAAACAAAACAAAGCAATACAACAAAAACAAAACAAAACTTTTAGGGTTGTGCCAGAATGTTAGAAATCTATTACCCTTGGGACTAAACATTGACATCTCTCTCCTTAATCTTAACACTTAAAACTTCTTCAAGAAAAAATGTCAACCTTAATGGGGAGTTTTCTTAAGCAATTGTAACTACTTAAGATGTAGTTAGCCATATGAGCTTGCTCTTATTGTAGTTGAATCTTTGATTATGGAATTTTCATGTAGTTTTCTTTGTACAAGTATCTCAGGAGTCAAACACTTCAGAGTTTTCTCTACAATGTTTACAACAATGAAGTTCTCGCCATATTTTTCTTTTGACTGTTTTCTATTTTCATTTGTCATTTTCCTCCTTATCTGAGTTTCTTAAGTTCTTAAGGTTCTTTGTGTGATTTGAGAGAATAAGTTACTTGGAGATTAAGGCAATGTAATAAGATAAACAAAGTGGTGACTCCTTGACAAGAATGATACCAATAAATGACAACATTTGACAATCACAGAGAATTTGCGGCGACGACAGCGATGGTCCGGCAGTGACACCAAGGTTTAAGATTTATGTATTATCTTATTGTTTTGTGTATCATGTATTATGTCATTATTTATGTGTTATGTCTGTATTTTGTTTATTATTTAAGTGTTTGGAAGGAATTTTATTTTATGTGAAGCGAAGCCAATCAAGATCCCACTATTCAGTCATCCCGGATGTACTATTTTCTCTTGAATTTACTAAGACTAAATAAGTTGTTAAACTCATTTAAACTGAAAGATTCTCGTTAGCAACCATATGTTACCTCATCTGAGTGTTTCTCATAAATCCAAAAAGGATAAATTATGTTTGTTCATTCTTTTGAAAATGTATATTTTATTTTTTTGAAAGTGTGTTTTTGTTTTGAAGGTATTACAAGTAAAGCATGCATAGTAAAATAAAGTAACAATAAAATATAGTAAAATTGCAGTAAATAAACTATAAATGCATACCTGATGCTCCTGTGATAGCTGCAAGGTTAGTAACATCAACATGATATATGATAGCATGCGAGGGATTAAGCAAGTCATAAGAGAGTGTGAAGCAAAGAAAACCAAACAAGTCAAAGGAAAACACGAGCAAGTAAAACAAAACCCAATATCACATATGAAATATCAAGACTATGTGTAAGAAATTAGTAAAGGTGGAGGCTCAGAGCTGAACTGTATGTTTTTTTATCCAACTTTGATAAAAAGTCACCTACCGAACTGTCTAAGGAGGGCAATCCCTAATCTCGATCCAATTAATTAGCTTGTGGACCATTATAATTTATCATCAAAATTCTTTTAACCTTTCATGCATTTAGAGTTTACTTGGCAGCAAAATTAATCATATCACAAAAGGATTTTTGTTTTGTATTGTATGTATATAAGTATTTTAACAAAATGAGATAGTCCACAAGCTAATCACTCTGATCAGGCTAGGACTACCGACAGCCTGAGAATGCTAGGGGATACTTCTACCAAAATTTGGTGAATAGTATCATCGATCATTGTCGGCACTATTTTGGGTTATGGAGTTGCCCGTGAGCAGCTATCGGTCACCGAAATCAAAATCTCATTGCCCGCTTCAAAATGATGTTTTAATTTACATATAGATTTAAGTTTAAAAAAATATGATTATAGTTTAAACGAAAGAGCGTTGTATCTCAAACTTTGTATATATCCTGAAGGATAAACGCAAAACTTGAGGATGAGACTCAATCAAATAAACTAAGAAATATATGGCGTCCGTTTGTTCTGCGAAACCGTTTTATTTTCTAACAATTTCCCCTATTTAATCTGAAGAATTAAATAAGGTTTATATTAAGCTGGGTTCCATGAATTTTATTATTTTTGTAATTTTTATCATTTTTTAATTATTTAAATATTAAAGAAAAACTTAAAAATGGAATTTTTATTTTAATTACAAATTTATTTTTAGAAAATTCATCTGATCACAGAAAACTCCAAAAACTAATTTTTATAATTTTTTGAGTTATACTTTAATTGTTAAAAAAATCATTTTAGTGTTAAAAATGACATTTAACTTAAAAAATTAATTTGAGTTATTAAATGAGCTTCAAATATTTTAAAATGTTTTTTATGGAGAGTTCTTTGAACTTCAAATTACAGTGGAGATTAAAAACCAAGTCATTTAGATGTTTATATTTTCCAAATTAAATTTCTTTGTGTTTAAGGGTTTGGTGAAAGTTAAGTATATTCTTAATGACTTAGATCATGAAACATTTTCCAAAGGTTTCCCTGATCATAATAAACCTTCCAAAGTTTTATTGAAATTTTCTAAGCAACATACTAATTATTATGATTAATTTATGCAAATAATAGAAATAAACTTGAAAAATATGGATCTCTATCTCGAGATCTCCTTTTACTTTGGAAAAATCAGAGTGTTCCCTAAGACAGAGGCAACAAAATGGCAAAATTTCAAGCCAGGGTGAAATGTCTACATGCATGGAGAATCAAAAGACTCAAAATAGTGTTTAATTAATGAAAAATAAAATATGCATCACATAAACTTCAAATTATTTCCACATTGTTCTCCTCAGTTCACTAAGCAAGAGGGCATTTTTTTTATTTTTATGATTTTTCTACACCAAGATATGGCTTCTTGAAGTTAGGGATCATTTTCTGATTTATTTAATTCCCTATTTAGTTATTTAAACGTGCGGAACCACCTCATCCTAGGCAGCTCTGAACGACGATGAGGTGCGCTCCCATTTGTTGAACTTTCCACCTTGGCATGCCACGCGGCCCGCGGTTTACGCACCGAGAGTTCATCCAGCTAGATCTCGGCTATTGAAGAGATAAATGTGTGATTGGATGGATCCCCGTCATCATCCCTAAATAGGCTAACCCGCGACCGTTAACACTAAAACCCTAAGATCTTACTCATTTCTCCACCAAATGACCTCAGGATTGATCTTATGGACTCGTCTAAGTGTGACGAACATATCCATACAGTAAAGATGTCATTAAACTAACCCTAATCAAATGGAGAATCAAAATAGGCTCGAGAAGAGGGGAAGTTCAATACCTTTGCTCTGAGAAGGGAAGCTTCAATCAGAGGTGCTCGGCACATTCTTGGAGGTCCAAGGAGGCTAAAGATTGAGCCTCTGGTTGTGGTGAAAGATCTAGATCCAAATTCGATCAAGGTCGGATTTGGGTGTTGGTCTTGAGCTATCTTAGAGGCTTTGTATGAGGGGGATTTGATAGGGTTTTGTCTTAGTTCACTGTAGTGATGGTATGAGTGAGTTTAATTTGGATTTGGTGCACTGTGGAGGTGTGGTGGAGAATGTCCTATCTCCTGGAAGGAATTGAGCTCCAAAATTGAACTTCGACAAGTGGAATTAGAGCAATAGAGTGGTTGGGTTGCACTGTGGAGGTCTCAAGGAAGCTTAGGGAGTAATTTCAGAGGCTATCCTTAAGAAATTTTCAGCACAGCTTCCATGGCCATGGAGGTGGAGGTTTTAAAAAAATGGATTAGGGTGGCTCTATGAGTTAATGTATGGATGCAAAGTATTTCCTATGTGGAGGGCAGAGAGGTTCTAAAGTTCAAGTGAGATGAGTTGGCATCTAAGTTTGAATTAGGTTTAGATTTCTTGAGGGTGGCTCACTGTTTTGGCTCCTCTAGTGACTAGGCTGCCGATAAGGCTAGGGGAGGTGTCGAGGAGGTCAGGTGAGCCAGGGGAATCTGTCACAATAATTTATTTGGGCAGGTGTTTAGTTTTGGCAAAAATCCCTTAAGCTTAAGCAAATTTGGAAATAAATCCCTTGATTTGGGGATCCTTTGGTCCATGGCTCATTTAGGTGGTTCCATCAGGTTTATCCTAGTTAATAAGTTCCAAAATTTGGTTGTGGTGGCTTTGCCTTGACCAATTTGGCTAGATTGGGTCAACTTTTGGTGAAGGGGTCCATGTAGGTCAATTTGGCTTAAAGTGGGTTTAAGTTAGGCTAGCCATGACTTTGAGACCAATTGATTGATCAAAATTGTGTAGATTATTGTAATGAACATTTTTTGGTGAAGGATTGAAGTAATTTTGAGTTCAATTGGAAACCCAATTTGAAGGATTTTGAGATTTTGGTCAATTTGGGCATGTTGAACTAGACTTGGGCTTAGGTTGAGCTATACTTAGAATTTAGCTCAATTAAACAATCCAAATGATCAATATAGATGTTATTAAGATTTTTCATGAAGGAATGGAGTGGAAATTTTGGGGTTAAGGTATTCAATTTGGTGGAATTTTGAGACATGGCCAATTTAGGGCAAAATTGGAGATTTTTGGATTTGGGTTGAAATTAAATTAAATTGAGGCTTTAAAAATTACAATTGAAGGTCATGTTTGGTTTGTAGAAGTGTTATGAATATTTTAGGATTCAAATTGAGACCAATGGAGTAGGCCATGGGGTATCAATTTGGTGGAACCAAGTCATAAGGCCAAAATTGGGGGGTTTGACTTAGATAAAAATTGGGCTCAAAGCATGGGCCAATTGAGCTTAGATTTGGTTTATATTGGTCATATGTAAATTTAATTTGAGTTTAAGATTAAAATTTTGGAAAATTGGGACCAAATTGATGGACATTTGAAGTGAATTTAGGGAAATTGGGCCTTTAAAGACAATTTGAGGGATTTAGTCAAAGTTGTCAAATTGGTCAAATTAGGTCATGTGGTAGTTGAGAAAAATGAAATTGGGAATATTTGGAAGGTTTTGGGAATTTTTAGGATCTTTTTTGGAATTTTTGGCTGAGGGACATTTTGGTAATTTGGCAATTTCTTGGTGATTTTTGGTAATTTGGATGTTTTCGAAAGGCTTGAAATGATTTTTCAACAAATTTATGTATTTTGGGTAAATTTGGGAATTTTGGTCAAATTTAGGGTTTCAATGCTACTAGGTAATTTGGGGGAGTTTAGAGGCAAAATGGTCAAGTTGGGTATCTTTTATAGAATTGGGGTGCCAACCACCATAAATGAGCTATGAACCAATAGAAACCACATTTGTGTCTTCTATGTACTGGTCTTAGCTAAACCTTAGCCTAAGGCCAGTGGGTTTAAGAGACTATCTACATGAGTCTCCCAAAGGATTAAGGGATCAAAGTCAAGAAATTTTGGGTTTGTATTTATGAGTGATTGTGAGTGAGGTGAGTACCTTAGCTCTAGAACAACACCCAGGGTCAACCCTAAGCTCAAGCAGTCCTATGGGAACTCTCCTTGGGCTCTCCCATGATGACCCCACCTACTAAGTGCTAGAGGTTAGACCACTATGTGGAACTTCAAGTTGAGTAAAGAAAAGTTTAGAATTTCTAATGGTGAGGGTTCCTTTTCCAATTTTCTAGGAATGGTCAACAGGAAATTCCTATGGCTAGACCCTAGGCTACTAAAGAGGAAGAGCTAAACCTCAACCAAAAGTGAGGTCAACAATCTTGCTCTCCTCTTATTGAGGATTCTCAAGGTAGGATATACTATTCCAAATCTCACTTCATATCCCACTCTTAGCACACATAAGTGATGTCGTCACTACCTATGCCACCTAGACCTCCGGCTTACACTAGTATGATGATCCGTATGTGGCATAAAAAAATATTCCCATTTGCTCATAAGGGTTTGAATACCTTATATGTGACTCAAATCATTCAGCACTGGTTTAAATGCATGATAAGTAGTGTAGGTTATTTTATTGGAATTGTGAATTAACGGGTCCCGAACCATATCTCAGAGGGTCCCTATGAATTTAGAGGATGATTTTCTTCAATAGAGTATAATAAGTTCAAATTCTCTTTGAAATATCCAAAATCTTATAAAGTTGTTCTAGGCATAAACCTAAGCTGCTTTGGAATCTTCTGAGTTATTTCCAATTCATTTGATCTTATTACATCGTTAAATTAATCAATCCCAGAAAAGTTAATATTAGTTGTGATGCTTTAACATGTGTTCATTGAACTTTAGTGTTTTAATTAACCCATTAGTAGGGCAAGTAGCCATTCATTTGATGTTATATTTAAGGATTATAAATAAGTACCCTTAAGGGTAAAGTTGATCATTAAGGAATTTTGTTCCCTTTTTTATTGAACTCAAGCTTGTAGTGTTTTAAATGTGTTTGTAATTGATTGTGCTTCTTTTCTAAACCTCATAAAATGATTTTAGATTAACCCTAATTCACTACCAAGCACTTAAGTCTCTATGGGTAAATTTGTAATTTTGAAAATGTTAAATGAAATGAACTTAAGTCTTATTAAAATATTGTGTTATCATTTAAACATTGATTTGGGGCTTCAAATTAGTGAGTTATTATCTTCCTAAATCAACCCCCTCAGATTAGGATCATCAAATATTTAATTATCTTCCAACCCATTACCAATTTGATTAATTTCAATTTTACCTTTTTATAGAAAATGAAATCAATTACTTCATAATTTCTTTAATTTATCTCCAAAGACTTTGAAACCTTCTTGTTACTCTACTTATGGGTTAATTTATGCATCAGAGAAGAATTTCTAATTTTATGATTTTTATTTAATTTTTAATACGTATTTTAGTCCAAAAACAGAAATTTTCAATGCTAATTAATTTAGTTAACTAAAACATTATTTCTATCCTCAAGAAAGTTTTAGCAGGTTTGCCTAGGTCAAAGGACCCCTAGAGACAGTTTTCATGCATTTTTTAGTTATATTTTAATTTTAATAATTTTTAATTGATTTTAAGGAATAATTAAATAGAAAGAACATTTTATTTTCAAAGACTCATTTTTATATTTTTTATAAGTTTCCTTGACTTTAGAGAACCTAGAGAAGTTTTTTTCATATTTTGATGATTTTAGTTTTCATTTTTATAATTATTTTATTTAAAAATAAGGAAAAATACATTTAAATACTAAAAATAAATTTTTATATTTATAAATTTATAAAAATACTTTTAAGTTATTTTATATGGTCAATGAATAATTTTGGATAATTTGAAGTATATTTATATCTGTGTGATTTTTTTAATTATTTTTAAATTGAAAAATAGCTAAATTTTTTTTAAAAATTTGACTTTCATTTTATTTTTCCTAAGTTCCTCTGATCTGAAGGAGCAATCCAAAAAAATTTCATAATTTTTTATTTCAATTTTTTTATATAATCATTTTAAAAAAATTTATTTACTTAGAAAATACATTTTTATATTAAAAATATTTTTTTTGACCTTCAAATTTTTATAAAGACCTTATAAGACTATTTTCTTCATTTTGGGATATATTGGTGATTTTTTGAATTATTTTGTAATTTTCTAATTTTTTTTAATTATTATTATCTTTTAAAATAGAAAAATCCATCTTAACTTTTTTAAATTTGAATTTTATTTTTCTAAGGTCCTCTAAAAACAGTGAACTTATCAAAATTGAATTTATATTTTTGTGACCTATATTTTATTTTTTATAATTATTTAATTAAAACAGTACTAAAAGTCCTAGATATTAGGACTTTTGATCATATGGGTGTTCTATGACTTTGAAAAGTTCATAAAATACTCCTAAGAACATGAAGAGTAAGCGATCCAAATTTCATATTATTTTGATTAATATTTAATTATTTATGATTTAAATAAGTTTTAAGTATTTAATTAATTTAAAAATAATATGAGGCAAATATTTTTTTTATTTTTAGTCCAAATTATTCTCCTCTGCTCACTGAGCATACATGTATTTTTATTTTATTTTTAGAATTTTTCTACACCAAGATAATGTATTTTTAAAGTTTCTTAATTAATTTTAAATAGAAAATACTCTATTTTTTCTACTTATCCAACTTGGCACCCCGTCATCGTCTGCAGCTCTAAACTCCCAAGCGGCACACTTCGATTGGATGGCCTTTCCAAGCATGTGCTGACTCAGTCTGCTATTTTACGTCTTCGTCATTAGTCTGGTTTCATCTCAACTACACGCGCGAATAGACAACATCCGTTCCCCCGATCGCCCTAACCCAAGATCCATCCAACATCTAACCCTAAGATCTCACTCGATACTTAATGAAATTAAGTGTGGTTTGTTCATACACCTTCATCTAAGTGAGACGAACCTATCTATATGGTTAAATACGTATGAAATATAGATTTCTCTTACAAAGGTCCAACCCGAGGCGAAAATTAGGGTTGGATCAAATCCTAACAAATCAAAATTCAACATCATTTGGTTTGCCACCTTCTCCTAAAGGAGAACTATATCAACACACAATGTTATGCTTTCAACACCAGCAATGCAAACTCCAACCCAATTTCACTTGCATTATATTGCTATCGTCCCTAACACTGGACAATAGGAGCCCCTAGCAATTGATACTTATTACAAACGAAAGTTATTTTGTTTAGGCTATTTTTCATAGTCTTTTTTCTCTTTTTTTTTTTCCATCTGGAAAATGTTGTCTGCCCCACCCGCTCAACTCACTTCTTTAATTGTGCATTTGGATTCTCGCTCTCAATGAAAGCACTCAAAATTTCTCTTAATTGACACAACTTTTAGCCTGCAATAAGCACAATTTACATTCAAGACCATCACATAAAATAAAATGTTAAACATAATCATAACTTATCACCAATCATATTCAAATAGTTGCCATTATTGAAGGTCACTAAATATCAGTGAACCGAAATAATAATAATAATATACAATACAATAGGAGACATNTTATCGTCCCTAACACTGGACAATAGGAGCCCCTAGTAATTCATACTTATTACAAATGAAAGTTATTTTATTTAAGCTAGATTTCATAGACTTTTTTCTCTCTTTTTTTTCCATCCGGAAAATGTTGTCACAACTTTTAGCTGCAATGAGCACAACTTACATTTAAGACCATCACATAAAATAAAATGTTAAATAAAATCATAACTTTTCAACAATCACATTCAAATAGTAGCCATTATTGAAGGTCACTAAATATCAGTGAACCGAAATAATAATAATAATATACAATACAATACAATAGGAGACATGAAAATTCTCAAACACATGTTGAATGTAATTAAATATGATAAGTACCATGANATTAAATTGAATTAAATTAAATTGAGTTAAATAATACATTTTAAATTTAAATGAATTTAATTTAATTTAATTGTCTAAATAATTTTTTAAAATGAAAAAAAATATCAATACTTTGATTTGATTTTAAAAAATAAAATAAATCTTTTCCTGCATAGAATATGACATGTAAGTAAAAATTGAAGGTTAGGTGTTATATATGTAAATACGTAAGATTTTATTTGTTTGCACGTAAATCTTTCTAGAAAATAAAAAATGCCTCCGCCCTTGGTCCATTCCAAGCACCAAGCGGACCAACAACAAAACAAATGTGCGTGTATGTATTATTTAAAATTAAATTTTTAATGAAATTCTATTTGTCATGTGACTAATTTTAATAATAATTTATATTTTTTTATAAAATACATACACCACATTCTTTACTTATAGCCCAGATGAATTGATTATTCATAATAGAAAAGTATTATTTCACATTATGATCATGCATATGATTCTCTTAAAGGACTGCAACGAGAGATTAAAAAAATTAATTTACAAATTGATATAATTAGAAGTGAAAATTAAGTAAGCAAATTAATAATTTATGATCAACAAATCATACGCGAGTCATGAAACAATGAAATATCTATCTTATTCATAATAGAAAAGTAGAAAATTAACAAAATAATGAATGCAATCATATCTTGAGTATAAGACCCAACACATGTGAAATATGCATGAATTAAAACAAATAAAAATTATGAATGCAACAAAACCTAATTAGAGTTCATGAAACTGCATAGACTCAAAGTCATTTAACAACAAATATATGCATTACTTAACCTCTAAAATTTATTTTTGAATATTTGCAAATCAAAGCAATACGTTTTTCCCTAAAACTTCATTAAGCATTCATGCATCCAACATCGGAATCAAATTATTTGTTTGGTTGAATTCCCTGTCAAAAGCATATAAAAACAGTATATTGAATATGAATCTTATATAATGAATGAACTTTGAAATATAAAAGCTAAATAGTTTCAAAGCAAATAAGAAAATAATACCTTAAAATTTTAACTCTCATATTGCAATCTCTCAAAAACTTTCGATACGCTGGAGCTGTCAATCTCTTCTTTTTGATTTTGAATAGATTGAAGTTGTCATCAGATTCACTCATTTCAGGTTTAGAACTCCCAATGCTGCTTTGGACTGAATTTTCTTTAACACATTCATGAGAACAACTTTTATTTGTCATAACTTCCTCATCTTTTTCATGGTTGTTATTACTCTCAAATTTATTCCAATTGATTTTTTCCCTATTGCATGAGCAAGTAGTCTTTTTAACTGTAAAATTACATACAAAAAATTCATTATTCACAATAAGCATATACTAAAACTATCTCTCTTTTTAGAGCTCATGTATGTGTGGGAATCCGAGTGAGTGTGTTATTAAGCAAGATAAGCAATTACCGAATAATTCATATGGAGAAAATTTTCTTTTTGCTGGTGCATCTGTTCGCTTTGCATTTTTGAAAATAGAGCAAGCTGTGTCCTCAAGCTCCTCATCTGAAGCATCATATATGAAAATTTTGTGTGATTCAACTAACTCCTTGGAAGCCATTAACTTGATCTGATCACTGGCACAATTTTAGTATAATTCATTAATTATATTATATAATAAATAAATAAATAAATAAAATATTGATTCAACTTAAAATGCTTGAAACTAGCCAGTAA
>JXCR01130439.1:104397-136718 GCA_002079205.1 Phalaenopsis hybrid cultivar
AAAAAAAAAAAAAAAAAAAAAAAAAAAAAAAAAAAAAGAGCATAATTGGATGAGATAAAACGCTGTGATGCGTACCGAAAGCTAGAGGATGAGCAGTAAACACGATCCTTTAATTGAAGGAGAGTTGTAAGTATATATATAAAGATGAGGTTTTCTTTTTTAAGGTTTACTTAATTTGAAATAAATTTCAATGGCTAATGACCTTTCAAATATAAACCTCCCAATTTGAATTTTTCTTACTTAATTTTCATAATTAGGTAGGGGCTGTTTACCAATTGATTCAATTTCAAAACGTGGACAATTAGCTTCTCGTATTTTGATTATTGAGTTAGCTTTGGATGGTTAGCTTTGGATGAAGGTGCTAACTTATTAGACGGAGAAATATATAGTTAGCTTTGGATGGTCGGTCTGTAATTGCACCTTTTAAATTCATATTAATGAAATGTCTTATTTTAAGCAATTTTCTCGGCCGCACAAACATCACGTTAGAAAGAAAGGTGGTGAGAGTAAGAAGGAGAGGGTTAAGGAGGAATTTTGAGGGAGTTTAATTTTTATTTTTCTAGATTATTTTACGTGTTATCAATCCAGCATTTATAATTTCAATAAGAAATACATAATATTTAAAGATTGATTTGGTGCTATGGATGTAAATTCTCCCGTAAAAGAAAAAAAATAGCATCACTTCATCACATTATCCTTAAAATTAAAAATAACATTATAATATAAATTGTTATAATTAGAAGTGAAAATTAACTAAACAAATTAATATTTAATGAACAACAAATCATAAGCGAATCATGAAATAATGCAATATCACATTCATAATAGAAAGTAAACAATTAACCAAATAATGAATGTAACCATAACCTATTGATGAAATATGCATGGATTAAAAAAATAAAAATTATGAATGTAGTAAGACCCAATTAGAGTTCATGAAACTACATAGGCTCAAAACCATTTAACAACAAAAATTGTAGTAAGACCCAATTAGAGTTCATGAAACTACATAGACTCAAAACCATTTAACAACAAATATATATACTAATTAATCTCTAAAAAATATCTCTGAATATTTGCAAACCGAATCAATCTAATCTTAATCAGTTGATTATTTTCTTATGCTCTTCTAACAAAAGTAATCACAACATTATATTAATCCAAAAGTCCTCTTCAAATATGTTGGAGTACGGCCTATTTATAGACTTTAGAGATGTGTTCTGATCATTTATATCAAAAAATCTGACACACCAATGGATGCTTCAAAAAATATCCCCTTTTGCTCATTTTATGTTGCAAGGCATCTCAATATCTTCCAACAAATTTGTTTATTTTAGTGCTCTTTAAGGTGGAATTATTTTTTGGATATTATTTGAAGAGCAACATCAAATCAATATGTAATATGATTCCTAAAAATTGAAGTACATGAATATTTAAAACTCCCACAATGATATCTAGAAATGTGTTTTGATCATTTCTGCCAAAAATTTGATTCCACATAATTGTTAAAAAAATATAATTTTTCAATCATTTGATGTTTCTAGACCTTATAAGGCCTCGTGAACTTATATATAGGCAAAATTATCAAAAAAACATCCAAATTTGAACTTGTGAAATACATTACTTTATTCTGCAAAAAGAAATCATAACACAAACGTAACCTAATCCAAAAACTCACCAGATACCAAGCAACTACAAGCAGTCTGTGAATATGAGCACCACACTATTCAAGTAAACCTAAGATTGAATGGTGCAAAACATTGAATGTAATAGTTATTATTAAGAAAGTTAAGCCAAAAAAGGGCACACTAATGCATCAATAAAATAAAACTAATTACAAATTCTCAATATGGATTGAGTTAGTCAACTCCATAAATGCAGTAACAATATCACCATCAGCCGCTTTAAGAGCCTTCACAGCTTTTCCCCTCGAAACACCAGCCCGAGTCATAACAAGCTCAATATCCTTCGCCTCCACACCACTCTCATCGACTTCTTCATCGTCTTGAGAGGCGGCAGACGTCTCCGGCTTACTTATCACAAGGCTCAGATCAGGAGCCCTGAACTGTTCGGCATCCTGGGTTTGCAATTGGGAGCTTAGATCTTCGATCTACGCTTCGCCAAATATTATGTAAGTATATGAGTTTGGGCTACTGAATACATCTGGCTTTGAAATAGCGAAGAGTATCTGGATGGGATGGGTGAGTTCACGGTTTTGGTCTTCTTTATTGTAACATGGCTAACATCACCGATTGGCTTCATTCCAAGCTTCAACATGGTCTTTCTGTTCTTTTTTTCACTTATGCTCTGCTTAGACCTGCCACTTGCATCACCTCCTTGACCAGTACTGAATTTGAAATAAAAACAGGATTGCAGAAATGCAGGAAGATAATGCTTTTCTAGTAGATAGTAAATATTACAGGCAAACGATAAGAATAAGCTGTGTTTTGCTTTCACCTTTTACAAGGCAAATATCGATAACACCAGAACAAATAGAAAGCAACGATCATACAACCATTGGCACAATTCCCCACTTTCGAACAATAAACCAGGAATTTAAAAGAAAATTCGGAGGAATAACAATGAAATGTAAAACTAGCAAATTCACACTAGTTTAGTTTGCAGGTAGTTCACTGAGATGTTGAAAAATACATTATTTAATTCAAAAACATAATAGTTTACTCGCATCTTTGAGAATGCCTGATAGGAAAATAATTTACCTTCCACATCATCATCATCATCATCATCATCATCCTCATCATCATCATCCTCAACAACAGGCCCATTAAGCTGTAGAAGTAAGCATAGGAGAATTTACATTGGGAATTTTATTTACGCAAAAAATGCAAGGCACCAGAATAAATGGAGAACAAACAATAACATACAACGTAGCATTTTATTCAATTCAAATGCAATATCATACACTTAAATTTTAGGACGAGATTATTGAAAAGTGAGAGTATGAAAATTATTTTGCAGCAAACACTATATGCTATCATTGTCAGTTCCAGAGCCCGGATGTGAAAAATAAAGAGTTGTGTTTGGTAAACGACAACTAGTGTAAGGTTTTTTGTCGAAAAATCATGACATGATTCATTTAAATCATTATGTAAATGCTATGGCGTCCCTTGGAAGCGATATGTTGTATGACTTGAATAAAGTGAAAATAGTGCACAGGATGTTATATCGGTGCCCAGTCCAGTGTTAAATAGGCAAAGATTCTCACATTTTGGATGAATACAGACAAAGAAGTTAGTTCATGAAATTAACATTAGAGTAAGATATTGAAATATAGGTACTCTCAGGTAAATTAATGAAATTAGTGGATATTATGGTTCATAGGAAGATAAATATTTTATATTTTTAAGAAACAAAATAGATTGAAGAAAATGCTAAAAGATAACTTAAACTTTAAATTTTGGTATTCAGGTAAAAGCCATGATATACATGTAATTATAAATAAAATTTTAAAAGATAATGTTATGAAAATTAATAGAATTAAAGATTGAATTATAATCCAAAAAATTATTGCTGATACAAAATTTTTAATGTTATAAGTATTTATGCTCCTCAAGTAGGTGATATATGTTAAAAAAAAAATTAGAATGATTAAGAAGTATTAATACAATTGATACTTCTTGAATAAAAAAAAATTATTAAAGGATATTTAAATCAATATGTTGATTACATGGTACAAGATTTTTGAAATATTCATGGTGATTTTAATTTTGAAGTTAATAATGAAGAAGGTAGAGTAATATTTGATTTTACTTTAGCTTATGATTTATTATTGCTAATATTTTATTTAAAAAAAAGAAAGGTGCATATTATCACTTATAAAAATTGGATCTAACAAAGTACAAACTGTTTATTTCTTATGAGAAAAAAAAAGATATTGTTGAGATTGTAAAGATCATAAAATTATTCCCAAGTGAAAATTTAAGTACTGAACACCAATTATTGATTTTAAATGTTTAACATAAAGGGTTGAAAGATGAAAAACATCATGAAATATTGTCATAGAATTAGATAAATATATTTAAAAGACAAATAAAATTATTTTGATGAATAAACTTCAAAATCTTAAAATTTGAGATGTTTATGAAGAAAGTAATGTTATATGGGATAAAATAATGAGTGTTAGATGTATTTGAAGAATAAAAAATACATTTTATAAATAAAAATAATTGGTAGTAGAATAACAATGCACAAGAAAAGATCATATAAAAAAATTGATATATAAAATTGGTTTAAATGTAAGGATTCAGAAAATTGGAAAAAATATAGGGTGACCCTTAAGGAGTCTAATAGAATAATTTGTGATCTTCAAAATTTTACTTTTAGTTATCTTTATAATATATTATATACTAAAGAGGATAAAAAATATATGTACAAACTAGCCAAACAAAGAGATAAAAAAAGTAAAAAATTTAGTTCAAGTAAAGCATAATAAAAATAGAAAATTGGAAAAAATATAGGGTGACCCTTAAGGAGTCTAATAGAATAATTCGTGATGTTAAAAATTCTACTTTTAGTTATTTTTATAATATATTATATACTGAAGAGGATAAAAAAATAAATGTACAAACTAGCCAAACAAAGAAATAAAAAAAGTAAAAATTTAGTTCAAGTAAAGCATGATAAAGATGAAAATCAAAAAGTGTTTTTATAAAATAAGAATATTCAATATAGGTGGATAAGAGTTTTTGATATCAATGAAGATTTTGAAAATACGATCGCTTTTAGTAATGATAATTTCATTAATAAAAATAACTTTTATTTTTAAACTTTATAGTTGCATTAGTAAAGCAAAAGTTGGAGGCTTTAAAAAAAATAGAGTGAAAAATTAATAGGACTTAGATGGTATCTCTATAGAAGTATGAAAATGTTTAATAGAATTGGGAATTTTTTTGGCTTACTAAACTTTTTAATATTATTTTAAAAACTAAAAAGTGCTTGAGAAATGAAAGAAAAATATTTTGGTCCCTATTTTAAGAATAAAGGAGATGCACAAGAGGGTGCAAAGTATAGAGAAATTAACTTATGTGTCGTACAATAAAATTATGGGAGAGAGTTATTGAAGATAAGTTAACACGTGATATAAGATTTCTCAAAATCAATTTGAATTTATGTCAAGTAAATCTACCATGGAAGATGTACATTTATTGAGGAGTTGATGGAAAAGTACATAAAAAATAAAGAGAATCTGCATATAATTTTTGTTGATTTAGAAAAAAAACTTATAATAAAGTTCCAAAAGAAATATTTTGGAGATTTCTAGAAAGAAAGGTATTAATATGACTCATATTCAAGTCATTAAAGATACATATATTAGAGTTGTTACTTGTGTTCAAACAAAAGAATTGACCAAGTATTTTCCTATTTAAATTGGATTACATCACGGATTGGCTTTAAGCTCATATCTTTTTTGCTTTAGTTATATGTGTTCTTATTAGACATTTATAAGAGGATGTACCATGTCGTATGTTTTTTGCTGATGATATCTTTCTTTTGATTAGACCAGAGAAAGAGTTTAAGAAAATTTTGAATTATGAAGGTCAACTTTAGAGTCTAAAGGCTTTCATTTGAGAAGATTTAAAACTAAATACATAGAATGCAATTTTAGTAGTAGTCGATCTAGTTATAAGGCTGTAACAATGGGTGAGCAAGTCATTAAAAGGAGTGAACGTTTTAGATATATTGGGTTTATTGTTCAAAGTGACGGTGCTATAGATGGGAATGTTAAGTAGAATTCAAGTTGGATGGTTGAAGTGGAGGAATGCATTGGGTATATTGTGTGATAAAAATGTACGTCTTAGATTTAAAGAAAAATTTATAAGATGATGGTGAGACTTGTAATGTTTTATGGTGCAGAATGTTGGCCTATAAATAATAAGCATAAAATTAAGTTAAATGTTGTTGAGCTGAAAAAACTTAGGAGGATGAGTGACTTTATACTTAGCGACAAAATATGAAACAAATATATCTGTGAAAGGGTTGGTGTAGCTTCAGTGGCAGGCAAGATTAGAGACAGTTGTCTTTGATGGTTTGGTCACATTAAATATCGACTATCCGATGATCCAGTTAGGAGAGTAGAAGATTTGACTTATGATAAAGAAGATAAAGATAGACCTAAAAAGACTTGAGCATGTCATAAAAAAATGATTTTAATTTATTAGAATTAAATAAAAATATAACACTCAATAGAAATAAGAATTCATGTAGCCAAGCCCAATTAGCGGTATAAAGGCTTGTTGTTGTTGTTGTTGTTGTTGTTGTTGTTGTTGTTGTTGTTGTTATTGTTGTTGTTGGTATTCTAGTTATAACTTATTAGAAAAAAAAAGAATTTCTACACTGAATTTCTTGGAATGGGTATACACTAAATTCCTTGGGATATGTTATAATATTTAAAAAATGAGCTGCAAGCCCCTAAAGACAGCAAAATAAAAAAACAAAAATAATAATAAGGCTCCCACCAATGTAGGTTTGGGAAGGATTGGTCAATGCAGCCTTACCCCGGTAATGTAAAGTGCTTTGTTGCATGATTCAAAGTCAAGGTTTTGAAATCATAATAGATGCAGCCTCACCATTGCAGCAGCCAATGAAATTAGTGATTAAGAATACCACTCTAAAATGTAACAAAAAAGGATGTAATTTTGTCGTTTTCGCTTGCATTTGCTGTCATAACCTTTAAAGTGAAGGCCTCATGCTTCAAAGAATTTTTTTTAAAAAAAGTACTTAGGACTAAGATAACCAAATTAATTCAAAAGTTAAAACAAAATAAAATTTTATCCATTAAAAAATGGTATTTCCAATAATACGAGGTTAATTTAAAATATACAACAAACTCAAAAATCAATCTAAAAAAAGAAAGGATATCATGACATTTTTATAAGACCGCTTGTTTTCATTTTATAATGACTGTGAGCATCTCTCATCAGGCCTCGGTGAATGCATTTTATAGGAGAATTTCTTCAAGGAACTTGCGAAAGACAATCAAGAGATGAAAGGCCATTAAAACCTCAAGCATGCCTCAAAAAATAAGTTTAATTGACAAAAAAAAGATATTTTTGAGAAATTTTCACTTAATAATCAATGGATTCATGGACTGATGAAACTGACATTTAGAAACTTCCCTTCATAGGTTTTAGTTCATGGAATAATGAGTGTCAATAACAAGTAAATATTACATTATTGCATAGTCTAACTACCGTTGCTATGGTTCTTTGAGCTCTTCTCAAAAATTAAGATGATAAATCAGATGTCTCTGAATTTAGACTAAATTGCAAAAACACTTTAATCTATCCAAAGATGGAAAGAAACAAGTGTATCTTCATAAAAAACAACCCTTAAATCATTTATAAACACTTTCATACAGGAGCGAACCCAAACAATACTAGAAAAGAAAATATTATTACTGAAAACAATCAAACAGACTAAAATGGAAAATAACAACAGATAAGAAAAAAAAACACAAACCTGGAATTCAATCCAGGGATGGTGGTGATCTGCTAGGTGAATTGTAAAGAGGTCGTAGCAGCTGAAATGATTGGAAGGGTGTGGGTGGGAGGATGACGGTTACAGCAAGTAAGGGCGTCTAAAGGGCTATTTTGTGGGAGGCAGCGAGTGTAGGGCGGCTGGGAGAGCCTGGAGAACTGCAGGTTGGATGTTCCGGGTGATGACAGATTAGGGAAAATGTATCAATAGGTGGTGGGGACTGCAGGGACTGCAGGGACTGGAGGGACAGCAGGATAGGAGGCATTCCAGACTGCAGCAAGCCGAAATGATGGCTGGAATTGCAGAAACAGCAGGATGGGCTGCAATTATGGTGGCGGCAACAAAGGACAGAAGGCGGGAAGTGATGGAGAATGGTTGGAAAAGGCATGAACGACAACTTCTGGCAGTCCCGAATGGTAGGAACAAACAAAAAAGCAGATGGCGCTGCTGAGAGGAAAAAAAACAGCAGGAAGGAACAATCAAGACAGCGGTTCCAAGAGGCAGCAGCGAGGAGGGAGGTGTGACAGCGAAACGGGAGAGACGTAGAAGGATAAATGACCACCTCGGGAGCGAGATACTGCCGGAACATCACTCAACTCTTGGATACAGCCTCGAAGGGAAAAACAGAGATGTTGGCGGCTGTCTCGATCAAATATATGCAAAAAGACAACCGTAAAATCCCACGAAAGCAAATTTATAATAATAGGATAAATGAGAGAGGATCTAAGGGACAGCTGATACTCAACAACAAAAAAAAGTCTAGCCGAATCAATCCATGCAAGCAGACGCTCCTTTTGTTTACATGCTGGAATCCCGCATCCACTCCCAATGCGGGAGACACCCACGTTAGTCTCCCAGGGTTGGAGAAGCTTCGATCTCATTCGTCAAAGCTTCCGTCACCTCATAGTATGACGTCAAGTCAACCCAGTTAAAGAAAGTGAAAAGAACAAAACCTCCTGATAAGTCAGTTCTATAAAAGATGTCATTCCAAAAACACGTCATAGAATAGGTATTCATTCTCTTTTGACACAACTAGAATTAAAATTGCACGTGGATGGGTATCCATACAAACAAAATTTTGAGCCAGTAAATATGTAACCGGGATCTTCCGCTCCTCATACTCGTTTGAATGCATTTGATAAACCAATTTGTAAGAAGAATTTAACTTTGGGATGAAGCTATATCAGGTTGGGCAACTCTCAATAACAACCACTCAGAAGAGACATCTTCTTCTTCTTCTTTGGAAGGACCTAGATCTCATTGTAGGATATTTTTTCATGCAAAGCTCCTGAGACTATTTCCAACACTGTGGGTCATTCCTCTTGTCTAGCATATATCGATGGGTACACTGTTGAACTCCAAATGACTCAATATGATCTTCTATAAGTGGCTCAAAAGCTTTTCATCTCTGATATGATGAACTTTTCGCAATAAAGGCAACTAAGAAAATAAGCTATATATATATAAATTTTGAAATTTGTTCGTCTGATGTTGCCTTGTGTTTGGTATAAGCTCCTCAAACTCTTGGGCAATTTGAACATCCAATGCCAATTTTGTTGATACTACTCTTGTAAAAAGATAATTCAAGGCACCACAACATCATACTCTGCATGAAAGCTCATCACCTCAGACCCACTATCTTCTAGAACAACCACAATTGATCCAACTAAAGTCTCATGTGGACTCATCTTGAATCATTGATGTATCTTCCTCATCACATCAGCTCGAAATTGAGGCTCGTCTCTAACGTCTTCATCATTTCATGTGTCACTGTCTATTTCTTTTACTCCCTGCTCGGTGAAAAAAAAACATTCCTTTGGAAAGACAATCTGATTCAACATGCTCAAATCCGAAACACTTGAAATGTTTCTTAGCTAAACTGAATGTTAGTTCGTTTCACTTGTTCTTCACACTGAACTTGTTTCTCCACATGCGGGGTCGGCTCGGATGCTCTGTTTGGTGTGCATTTGCTACTTGATCATGTGGTTGAACTCTGTCTGTAAGATATGACAGTCACCCAGTGAGGTTATCTCTCCACTTTTAAAGCAAAAGTCTAAACATTTTGACTGTAAAGAACTAGTAGGGACTGGTGCTACATCTCTCCTTTCGTCATAAACCAGGTAGAAATTTGATTTTCTTCTCGTTGTCGAAGAATCTTAAATTTCTCTTACCATTGAGAAGCACACTTTCATAACTTACTGACAGCTAGTTTCACCATTTTGTCCAACGGAAAGTCCTGGCACTCAAAGACAAGTTCCACTATACCAGAGTCACTCAATGAGCTTGTTAGGTTCTATGCGGGTCTCAAAATATGACAAATCTACATTTACTTCATGATCTTGAATTCCCCAATATTTCAAGCCAAATTTTCGAGAAGTTTCTCTTTATCTCTAGAATTTGCCTGATTGAAGTGATTCACTACATCATTTCGATCTAATGAATTACCAATGTGTCTACGGTTAAACACTTTTGGAGTCTCTTCTCAAAGGTGGCAAGCCTCTATTAGAGTTGGAGTATTTTCTTAGAAAATTCCTGGACATCACGTTATGGAGTTCTCATAAGATGCATCATGTATTTTTCTCTCGATCAAGTTTTTGATTATTGTATCCTCGATTGTGTGGTTAGGGTTTAGGTAGGCCTAAAAGGGTGTATGGGGTGACGTAAGGTGTGAAAGGAAAATTTTGAGATTGATTCTGGCAACCCTAGGATAGGATTTAGGTTAGGCTAACTCTGATATCAAATGATATTGAATTTAACTCGAACAACAATAAGAAAGTGAATATTATAACTGAAAACAAATAAGTGATTACAACTAAACACATTGAAACGGGAAATAATAACAAACACAACACAAATTCAAAATGATTTTTGATCCCGGGATGGGGGTGGTCGGCTAGGTGGATTAAAAAGGGGGTAAGCAGCTGGAATGATTGGAAGGGTGTGGGAGGATAGCTGTTGCAGCAAGTAAAGGGGTTGTTTTGGGGGCGGCAGCAAATGTAAGGGGGCTAGGAGAGCCCGAAGAACGCTGATTAGCTCTTTTGATGACGACAGCGCGGGGAAAGGGTATTGAGTCAAGGGGCAGTAAGCAGGGACTGTAGGGACAACAGGATAAGTGGCAATCCAGGCAGCAACAAGCTGAATAATAGATGGAACGACAGATACTACAGGATGGGCTGCAGTTGTTGGTGGTCGCAGCAAAGAACAGAGGCGGAAAACAATGCGGAAGAGTTTAAAAAGGCAGAGACAACAACTCCTTGTTGTCTTGGATGGTGGCAACAAGCAGAAAAGCAGATGGCATGACCAGGAGATAAAAAACTACAAGAAGGAACAACCGAGACAACGGTTCCAGGCAAGTGCAACAAGGAAGCGTGTCAGCGAAGCGGGAGGGATGTGGAGGGTGGGAAATGATAAATCACCACCCCGGAAGTGCAATATAGTCGGAGCACCACTCTACCCATAGATACAACACTCGAAGAGAAAACCAGAGACATCGACGGCTGTCCCGAACAAACATACACAAAAACTAACCTTTGACTCCCATCAAAACAAATTTATAATAATAAGATAAATAGGAGTTGGCCCAAGGGTAAGCCGGCACTCCACAACACAAGAAATTCTGGATCAAACGGGTCCATGCAAATCCTTCTGCTTACACATGCAGAAGTGGAAGATGGCAGCGTCACACTTTGGTCTGAGATCAGACCAGTTAAGTTGAATTTCTAATCCTAAATGATTAAAAACTCTTTAATCAGGGAATCAGATACATAATGGAGCATAAAGTGATAAGAAAAAATATTAGCTAAGGAAGTCGCCGGCTAAAATTTCTCAGGAGTCGGAAGAAATTTTTTAAACATTGGGTATGCATTGGGTGCAATCACCCGTCCCAAAGCATATCCAACGGTCAGCAAGCGGCTTCAGAGCAACTTTCAATGAGGGCAACGTCAGCAAAACTGTTCATCCCGAAGCCTCAAGTTGAATCTTCAGAAGCCTTCGTGGGCATGACTTCCATTAATTCTAGGTTGCTATTTCAGTATTAAGCAAGCTCAGTTTCTCCATTTCTAGCCTTCTTTAGAAAGCTATAATGCTTAAAAACGATTCACTAATTGTGAAACCTTACAAAGTCGGTTTTTATAACTTTAAGCTAATAACAACCAGGGCATCTCAACAATAACAAGCTACATTACTTAGAAGAAAAACATGATTGGGAAAACCTTCTACATTAACCTGAATAGAACCATGGATCCAAAGGCACAAAATCCAAGCAGAAGATGGCTGAAATCAGGAAAAAAATTCGAGAGATGGTTGGAACAAATGCTACGGAGGACAGTAAAGCTTACTCTGATCCTTTGCTGCTCGAGCTGAGCGGCGAGGAGTTCTTCTTGGGTCTGAGCACTCATGGCGACGTGTCCGATTGACTTTCAAAGAAAACCCAAAAAACCCTAAAGTCCGACGAAATGGCACGGTTTTACCAAAGTAAGCCGGAAGAAAAAAAAAAGGGCAAATTTTTTAAGGGACTATTACAAATTGTCCGCGGAGTTGATTATTTGAACCGCCCCACTCGCGTGTCATAATTAAATAAATTACTGAGAATTTGCAAAAGAAAATATGGCTATGAATTTTGATATTTTAGTGGTATTTGAAAAATGGATGAAAGAGGGCTATTGTTTTGAGTTTAGGAGGGCTAGTATGTGTACATAAAAAATATGTCAACATCTTACAGGTAACTTAAGAGGTGACATGTTCTCGTGGGGCCTGCCAAGGGCAATATGGGATTACATGATCTACAAGGCGGAGGGCAATTTTCTCATTGCATCGTGGAAACAGTGTGTTTCGTACAAATAAGGGAAGAATCACATCTAAAGAATCCAATCGATTAAATATGTGTGGTCAAGCCAATCGTTAATAGTGTGTTAGTGTCATTACCGAAGAATCACATCCGAAGAATCCAATCGATTAAATACAAATAAAGCTCTTCATGTACTTCAATTTTTAGGAACCATATTACATATTGATTTGATGTTGCTCTTCAAACAATTTCCAAAAAATAATTCCACCTTCAAGAGCACTAAATTAAACAATTTGGTAGGAAGATATTGAGATGTATATAATTAGGCCATACTCCAACATATTTAAAGAGGAATTCTGGATAAATATAATGTTGTGATTAATTTTGTTAGAATAGCATCACAAGATAATCAACTGATTAAGATTAGTAGATTTAAGAGGAGTAGAAAACTGAAGAATATTTGGAAAACTACTTCATTGGTTCTTTATTGTAAGAATTATAAAATACAAAGAATATAGAGCTACAAACGAACCGGACATTCGAAAAGTTTGCTCGATAAGATCCTTTCGTTAAAATAAATAACATGAAAGCACTAAAATTAATATGTTTGGAAAAGGGTGTTTGGTTAAAAATCAAATAACTCAATAATACTACTCTTTAATCAGCTCGATAATAACTCGATTATTATCATATGAAGTGAACAAGAACCGGGCTCCAATAGACTTGAATGAGAAACAAATCAAGCTTGAATATAAATACGAAAGCTCGATTTATATTAAGCTTGATCTCGGCTTGGTCTCTAGCTTACACTATCTTGCTTGACCTGACTTTGTTTGTTTGCCGCTCTAAAAGAATGCATTGCTCTAGACCAACATAGTTGGTTCTTCTAATTTTAAGCACTAACTCCTCTCATATTGCACTATTTTTTTTAAAACAACTAAATATGAGCTATAGATAACAAATTCCTATAAATTTCAGTTTGACATAAATTGCACTATGGTTATCACAGAAGAAGGTAATACTTTCTTGCATGAAACGAAATTTTCAGTCCCATGAAAACCTTATCACGACTTGATATATGGAGACCGTAGCTCTGAAGTCTTTTATATTGGTAAACTGGCTGTCACTTTCTCCCTAGGTGTCTGATAGCATGATTATTTCCAGAGCTTCCTATCTCTCTTTAGAGAAAACATAAACCGAAGGAAGACAAAGTTTGACATTTCTGTCTTTATACATTCCCAAAACACTATCCTTTGGTAATGACACTAACACACTATTAACGCGGTTAATAAATCTTGTTGTTGCAAGGCTTAAATGAAGGCCTCACTCACTCTCTTGTCGCCATCATCCCGTCTTAGCCTCAAGATAATATTCACGCTGTCGTCCATATTTTCTTTGGAAGATTTATATACATATCATTTGATTTCTATGTATTTACACATCTAACCTCTAAACTGAAATGTTTATATGTAAGCCACCTAAATTTTGGATAAGATGGCGCATTTTTTTTTCTTAAAGTTTAATTAATGATATTTTTATAGGATATAAAGATTTGTGTGGTATAAATGTAACAGGGAAATTTTAGGTGTTAAATATGTGAAAAATTTCTTTCACAGTTTTCACTTTTTATTCCAATTAATTGTTAAGAATAATTAAAAAAAAATAAAAAATTAGAGTCTCTATATGTCTGAGACCAATTAAATGAATAAAAAGAGCCATACCACACAACTCTTATATATTTACTTATCTAATACCTAAACTTTGACATAACCACCCAAATTTTTCACATCACATTAAAAATATCAATATTTTGATTTGATTTTAAAAAATAAAATAATTTTTTTCCTGCATAGAATATAGCATGTAAGTAAAAATATTCAGGAGACATTACGAACAAAAATGCATATGGTTCACTTGAAGGACTGCAATGAGTCGATTTGGTTAAGTGTAGCTCAAATTCTTAAGCTTAGAAGGTGGACGGCTCTCGGGATGAACCAGACGGGGACGAATACTCATGGCCGTTGGATGGCGTGTGTATCAAATGGACGGGTGAGATAAAGTCAGACAACTCTTCGGTACATAAAGAGCAAGCCCAGTCAACGCTGAATCGGAAGGTGGAGTCCAACCATAGCACTCTACGCAAGCCTTTGGAAACGTCGCATGTTGTCGTGGCGCCGCGTGATTTAAGTTGGAAAATAGGATTTAAATAATTTACAAAATACCCCCTAATTTCAAAAATTCATATCTTTGTGTAAAAAAATCAGAAAAATATTCTAGTGCTTAGTGAACATAGGAGAACAAAGTGAAAATGGTTTGCGGTTTATTTGATGCATTTTTTATTTTTAATTAATTAAATACTATTTTGAGTATTTTTGATTCTCCATGCATTCAAATATTTCACCATGGCATGTTATTTGGGTCATTTGTAGCCTCTGTCATGGGGGATCTTCCCTGATTTTTCCAAAGTCAGAGGAGACCCCTATGATAGGACATGTATTTTTCAAGTTTATGTCTATTATTTTCTTAAATTAATCATAGTAATTTACATGTTGCTTAGAAAAATCTAAATCAATACTTGAAGCCCCTTCCCTTCTTCTTCTTCTTCTTGGACTCATTTCCTTCCCATTCTTGGTCTTCTTTCTATCTTCCTCCTTGTAGTGGTCTCTCCCCTCTACAAGCTTATCTTCTTCCCTTGTAATAGGCTCCTCTTTTGATTTCCTACAAGCCTCCCTCATCTATGATGAGCCCCCCCCCCCAAGAAGACCATAGAAGCTCACAAGGAAATCACAAGTATGTCATTGCCTTAGTTAACCAATTGAGAGTCATATATAACACACATTTCAAAGTGGGGTGTAGCAAAAATTCACCAAGAAATCCAATCTAGGCAGCTGACTTGCATAGCTTATGCTCAACAAGTTGATTTTTTTACAATGGGCTCATCAGGTACAGTTGGATGCTCTGTGATAAAATATAACCTAACATTCCTATTTAATTAAAACTCAAAACAAACCATTATTTTTTCGAACCGAACATTAATTAGACAAGATTTGGAGGCTAAGAAGCCCGAGGAATAAGAAAATGAGGTATGCGTATTATTTTGTTTTGTTTCATTTTGACATCAAATTGGGTTTTAGTTTATATGTTTGTGTCGATTGGATGTAGGAATATGAACATAAATATGAATCATGACTATGGATTGTGGTACTTATTTTATTTATTTCTCGTATTTGATTATATTTCATGTTTTTTTAAATTATAAAATAAAAAATAAAAAATTGAGGCTTAAGTCTTGCCTATAATAGGTAAACACACAGACTTACGTTTTTGCCTTTTAAAGCATTATTTTAGTCTCACCTTATTGTAGTTATACACTTTGCATTGATAGCTGATCTTGATATTTTTTTTAAAAATACATAATATTCTTTTATCTGATTGTTGTCTAATTTTGGAACCTATAAGATGAGATTGTTCATTTTGCCCATCTTTCTACCAACTCTTTCTGCCAGGAGCAAAGCATTTAGGATTGTTGGTTGATCATTTGCTTCCAATCCTGCAAATTCAGTGCTTGGAATACACTGCCCGAGTTTTGAAGTCCATCTTCTATTTGGTAACTTTTAACATAGGCAACATTGTTTTACGGCACCTTTGTTTGCCTACAATTTTATTATAGTAGCTGTAATTTCTTGTGGAAATTCTAAGCTTACAAACATTAAAATAGTGATAAACCATATCAAACGATTAATAACTATTTGAACCCTAACCATTGATAATATCATCTATTGATAAGCACCATAAAAGCTCTAACTACATGACTATACCACACATGACTGTTGAAAAATGACCGTTGAGGCGGACATCTTGTGCTGCATCGATTCATTTGAATGACAAAGAAATCTATTATAGAGAGTTGAAATGTTGCCATAATTTTGAGGAGAGATCTTTATTGTATTGTTGAATGAAATTTATTTTCTCAAAGTTCATTTCGAAGATGAGTGATGAATAGAAAATCCATTCAAGTGGGGTGAAGAATAGGAAATTCTAAAGAAGAGATGAAGAGGAAGGATGAACTCATAACGACAATGTTAATTAAATAATCATCATGAATTCTTAAGAAAGACTATTAATAGTTTTGGAAATTTTGGTTTGACAGATTGGATGCGATAGATTAATTTGTCAATACGTTATGGTTACAATTCTTATTTGGTTAATTGTTTACTTTCTATTATGAATGTGATATTGCATTATTTCACGATTCGCTTATGATTTGTTGATCATTAAATATTAATTTGTTTAGTTAATTTTCACTTCTAATTATAACAATTTATATTATAATGTTATTTTTAATTTTAAGGATAATGTGATGAAGTGATGCTATTTCTTTTTTTTTTTACGGGAGAATTTACATCCATAGCACTAAATCAATTTTTAAATATTATGTATTTCTTATTGAAATTATAAATGCTGGATTGATAACACGTAAACTAATCTAGAAAAATAAAAATTAAACTCCCTCAAAATTCCTCCTTAACCCTCTCCTTCTCACTCTCACCACCTTTCTTTCTGACGTGATGTTTGCGCGGCCGAGAAAATTGTTTAAAATAAGACATTTCATTAATATGAATTTAAAAGGTGCAATTACAGACCGACCATCCAAAGCTAACTATATATTCCTCCGTCTAATAAGTTAGCACCTTCATACATATATATCTATACTCAATAATCAAAATACGAGAAGCTAATTGTCCACGTTTTGAAATTGAATCAATTGGTAAACAACTCCTATCTAATTATGAAAATTTAGTAAGAAAAAATCAATCAAAATGGGAGGTTTATATTTGAAAGGTTATTAGCCATTGAAATTTATTTCAAATTAAGTAAACCTCAAAAAGGAAAACCTCATCTTTATATATTTACTTACAACTCATCTTCAATTAAAGTATCGCGTTTACTGTTCATCCTCTAGCTTTCGGTAAGCATCACAGAGTTTTATCTCATCCAATTATGCTCCATTTTTTTTCTTTTTGAATCGCGTCTTGTGACCACATTGTAGTGGGATTTTAATCTGATTATCGAATGACTGTAATTAAGCTTTTTTTTAATTATTTTACTCTGATTATTGATTCCTCCATGTTTATTCTACCAGATTTTATTTCGATTACATATTATATATTTGATATTTGACGATTTTAACATTTTTTATTTTGGTAGATTGCATCGTTTTTGTAAGAAATTGTATCATGGGTTTAGTCGGATTATATTTAGCACGTTGCATTGGGGTTTTAAACCTGATTCCCACTTGGAATGAAAAATGTTTTTTTTTTACATTTCAGTTTATCTGTATTTTTTTTTTCTCTGATTAGTAATTATATGCTCCATGCTTGCTTGCTCTATATTTTATTTAGTAATTAGGTGTTGTTATTTTTGCAATAATAATTATTATTATTTCATATCAAATTTCTTAATTTTAAGGGAAAATGNATAAGAAATTGTATTATGTGTTTAGTCGGATTTTATTTAGCACGTTGCATTGGGGTTTTAAACCTGATTCCCACTTCGAATGAAAAATGTTTTTTTTTTACTTTTCAGTTTATCTGTATTTTTTTTCTCTTATTAGTGATTGTATGTTCCTTGGTTGCTTGCTCTATATTTTATTTTGGTTGCCAAAGAATTAAGCGTTTAGGTGTTGTTATTTTTGCAATTACTATTATTATTATTTCATATCAAATTTCTTGCAATTATGAAAACGTTGATGACATATTGCAAAATTAATCTTGCAATTTTAAGCTCTTTTATATTTTTTTTCGTTATATCTTCTTCAAACCTGTAAGTATATATATATATATATATATATATANTGTTGATGACATATTGCAAAATTAATCGTGCAATTTTAAGCTCTTTTATATTTTTTTTCGTTATATCTTCTTCAAACCTGTAAGTTTTTATTTATATATATAGTCATAAATTGAAGAGCTTTGGTCTTATTGTTATTACTTGCATTTTACATCATGTTTCTTATTAAAAGAAAAATTGGCAATTTATCATGAAAAAAACCATGTGATTTTACAATTCTATATATTTTTTTTGTGTCAATTACCCAGAAAAGAAAATAAATTTCGTTTTCCCAAAAATTATTTTTTCTTAATTGAAATAGTCATTGTTTATTATATCTAATTAACTGGCTAATCAAATTTTTTTTCATGTCTAAATATGTAGTTTATACAGTGCACAAGGCTACTAAAAAACACTTTATTCATTTATGAACAGTAACGTTTCTGGTGAACCTTAGAGTTAAACTAATTAAATATATGTAGATTGAATTAATTTCGCTCAACTTACTGGCTAGTTTCAAGCATTTTAAGTTGAATCAATATTTTATTTATTTATTTATTTATTATATAATATAATTAATGAATTATACTAAAATTGTGCCAGTGATCAGATCAAGTTAATGGCTTCCAAGGAGTTAGTTGAATCACACAAAATTTTCATATATGATGCTTCAGATGAGGAGCTTGAGGACACAGCTTGCTCTATTTTCAAAAATGCAAAGCGAACAGATGCACCAGCAAAAAGAAAATTTTCTCCATATGAATTATTCGGTAATTGCTTATCTTGCTTAATAACACACTNAATTTACTTTAAATTACTGATGAAAAATACCACATATTAAGTGAACAATATAATTAAAGAGAAATATTTCTTAGTAAAAATAATATCTCAAATAAAAATAGCTTTTTTCGCTGGGAAAANGATTTACTTTAAATTACTGATGAAAAATACCACATATTAAGTGAAATATATAATTAAAGAGAAATATTTCTTAGTAAAAATAATATCTCAAATAAAAATAGCTTTTTTCGCTGGGAAAAAAAAAACAGCTCATGACGTAAATTTAATTAAAAAAAGGCGACATTTAAATGCATACCACCAAATTCCTATGCATTACATATTTAACACCTAAACTTTATCTTTTACATTTATAACACATAAATCTTTCATATGATATAAAAATATCATTAATTTAACTTTAAGAAAATAAAATGCACCTTCTTATCCAAAAATTAGGTGGCTTATATACAAACATTTCAGTTTAGATGTTACATATGTAAATACATAGAAATCAAATGAATATTTATTTTAATATATACTAATAATTTTAAAGTTTGTATATATTAAACCAAAAAAACAAAAGTGTTAAGGCGACCGTGCCGAATTAGATTTTTTTCTTTAAAGATTTATTATTTTAATATATACTAACAATTTACATGACTTCTTTATTTCTCAACATTTGACGTTTACTGATAGGAGCAGTAGGGGTCAAGGTATGAGGAAATATCATGTATTGATAACATACGTGTGAATTAATAGTATTGTGGTGTTACTATAACAAATATCACCACACCATAAAACCATTGAAACTGCACCTACCCTATTTGCATGTAATTTTTCCTCCAAAGGGGGTGGGGGAATAGACTTCGGGAGCTGCTTATTTTGGTACGAGAATGAGATTGCTAGTGTGAGCTATGTGTCTATGTCGACCGTGAGGTAGAAGAAAAAAAATTACGTGTAATTTAGATATATGGACGGCGGTGTAAATATTTTCTCAAGGCCAACTATACCATATCTTAAATGCCATCGTCAATATACACTACTTCAATATGTATAAAATGCCTTTTTTTTTAAATTCATTTGTATACATGTATTCTTTTTTCTTAAAGCAAGAAATTGGTTATTGACTGTAAGATAGAATTCAGTAGTTGATCTACATTATTGCTGCAATTGCGGGTGAAGTCAAATACATTAGTGTACAATTAAAAATAATCGGCAGGATCTCAAGATAATTGAATGATCCAGATAAAAAAAAAAGATGATAAAGAATTATCAAAAATCGGTTATGAAAATAAAAATGTGTCATATAGATCTGTAACTCTCTTATTAATTTGGAGGATAATTAAAAAGATAATAATAACATATAACTATCACATCCCATTAAAGTAGTGACAAACATGTAATATTAGAGCTGATCACTCTTTCTTCTATAAATTGGATGCTCATAGTGTATAAAGAGGGCTCTTCTCCTTTTATGATGTAAGGAGAATTCTCTCATTCTCAATATAACCATTATTTTTTATATATAAAAACGGGTCAAAGAGCCTTAGCCTATCCCAGTTCGCCCCTATGAGGCATGTCTATACATATTATTTCATTTTTCTTCTTTGTCTCTTTCTTTTTCTCCATCAACGTCTCTACATCATTGGCTATGCCTCACAGGATAATTTTGGTTCAATATTCTAAAAAGTGCGATGAGCGTGAAACATGCTTCCAACAAGAAGCGTAGCGACAATAACGGGGGGAAACGCATCTAAGAGACACTCCCAACAAAGAACGCGTGTGGAGTTCATGCAACAATAAATCTGGAGTCAAAAACATCATTTTTTTCATCTTCCTAGAGTCTTTGGCTGGGAGTAGAGTACTGCAAAATTTAAACATTATAAAAATTAATTTAATAATTTAAATTGAGTTAAATAATATATTTTAAATTTGAATTAATTTATGTTAATATAATGCTCTAAATATTTTTTTAGACATTTACATATACCACGCAATTCTCATGTATTTACATGTCTAATACCTAAACTTTGACGTACCCCCAAATCTTTCACATCAGCTTAAAATATCATTATTTTGATTTGATTTTAAAAAATAAAATAAATCTTTTTATGCATAGAATGTCGCATGCAAGTCAATATTGAAGGTTAGGTGTTAGATATGCAAATACAAACGATTTTATTTGTTTGCATGTAAATCTTTCTATAAAATAAAACAGTGTCAGTGTCGCCGCCGTAGTTACGGGTGTAAACGAGCGGAACATGAGAGAGCACAAACCTAGCTCATGTTCGGCTCGTTTATATTTTGAGCTCAGCAAGTGTGTTCGTGTTCGGCTCGTTTGCTTAGCGAGCCAAACACGAGCCGTTCACGAACAAAGAGCGACAACCCCAATCGCATAGTCTTTAGATGATAAGGATTGAGGCAGGATTTGAAACATCAATTGAATCTAATTTAATAATTTTTATTCTATTTTCTTCATTAATACTTTAATTGATTATAAATCTTTGTAGCCTTGTAGTTAAGTAAATTTGAAAATATATTACTCATGAAAGATATATATATATAGTTGAGTAGTAGTATTTCGAGCCAAAACAAGCCGAACACGAACGAACAAATATTTGTTTGTGTTGTTCATGTTCGACTCGTTAACTTAGCGAACGAGCCGAACAAGAGCTTCTTAACGAGCCGAATACAAACGAACAAATATTTGTTTGTGTTGTTCGTGTTCGACTTGTTAACTTAGCGAGCGAGCCAAATAAGAGCTTCTTAACGAGCCGAACACGAGCTGTTCACGAACAACGAGCCGTTTTGACAGCCCTAGCCGTAGGTGCATTCCAAGCGCCAACCGACGGACAAAGCAAATGTGTGTGTGTATAAATCTATATTTAAAACTAATTCTTAAATGAAATTGATGGAATCATGTGTGTTTTTTTTATAATAATTTAAATATCTTACAAGATACATTTACTACATTCTTTAGTTGTAACATAGCTGAATTGATCATCCACTCTGAAAATGCTTAAGAGAAATTACAAATAAACATGCATATGGTCCTCTTGAAAGACTATAATGAGAGATAAAAAAATTTTAATCTACAAATTGTTAAAAGTAGAAGTGAAAATTAACTAAACAAATTAGTCTTTTATGATCAACAAATCATAAGGGAGCCATGAAATAATGCAATATGGCATTCATAATATTAAAAAAAAATTTAAAAAATAATGAATGCAATCATAATATCTTGAATATAAGACCTAACACATATAAAATATGTATGGATTAAAAAATAATAAAAATGATGAATGCAACCAAACCTAGCTAGAGTTCATGAAACTGCAAATACTCAAAGTCATTTAACAACAAATATATACACCAATTAACCTCTATAAATTATTTTCAAATATTTGCAAATCAAAGCAATATGATCTTCTCTAAAATCTCATTAAGCATTCATGCATCCGACATCAGAATCAGATTGTTGGTTTGATTGAATTCTCTGTCAAAAAACATATTAAATAATATATTGAATATGAATCTCATATAATAAATAAACTATGAAGTATAAAAGCAAATAGGTTCAAAGCCAATAAGAAATAAATACCTTAAAATTTTAGTTCTCATATTACATTCTCTCAAAAACTTTTGATAAGCTGAAGCAATTAATCTCTTCTTTCTGATTTTGGATAAATTTAAGTTGTCATCAGATTCACTCATTTCAGATTTCGAACTTCCAATGTTGCTATGGACTGAATTTTCTTTTACACATTCATGAGAACAGCTTTTATTTGTCATCACTTCAGAAAAAAACTAAAGTTAATTATATTAAGCACTTATTATGTCAAAATGAATTGAAACAAACTATAATACATACATTGAATTATTAGTAAGATATTCAGAAAATATCAGACGTCTCTGTCCCGCTTTCCTTTCCTGTTAGAATGACGTAAGCAGGTGCAGTCAATCTCTTTTTTCACTTTGGTGTGGGAGATGGTCATGAATCATCTTCTTCATCATTTTCATGATTGTCATTACTTCCTAATTTATTCCAATTGATTTTTTATGTAATGCATGAGCATGCAGTCTTTTTAACAGTAAATTTACATACATTAAATTCATTATTCTCAAAAAGCATATACTCAAACTATCTATCTCTTTTTAGAGCTCATGTATGTGTGTGAATCTGTGTGTGTGTGTTTTATTGAGCAAGATAAACAATTACCGAATAATTCATATGGACAAAATTTTCTTTTTGCTGGTGCTTATATCTGCTTTCTATTTTTCAAAATAGAACACGCAGTGTCCTCAAGCTCCTCATTTGAAGTATCATTTATGAAAGTTATGTGTGGTTCAGCTACCTCTTTGGAAGCCATTAATTTGATCTAATCACTAGCACAAATTTAATATAATTCATTAATGATGTTATACAATAAATAAATAAATAAATAAATAAAATGTTGATGCAACTTAAAATGCTTGAAATTAGGCAATAAGTAAAGCAAAAATGAATTCAATCTACATATATTTAATTAGTTCAACTCTAAGGTTCACCAAGAACACCAGCGTTCAAAAATAAATCAAGTGTTCTTTAGCAGTCATGTGGACTGTATTGACAATACATTCAGATGTGAAAATGTTTATGATTAGTATGTTAATTAGATTTAATAAACAATAAATATTTTAATTAATGATTTTTTTAATAAAAAATATTTTGGCAAAACGATAAATATTTTAATAAACAATTTTTTGGCAAAATGATTTTTTTTGGGTAATTGAGACAAAGAAATAAAAATAAAATAAAATCGCATGGTCATTTTCATGATACATTGCCAACTATTTTTCTAATAAGAAACATGATATAAAATACAAGAAATAAAAATAAGACCAAAGTTCTTCAGTATATAATTATATGAACAGAAGCTTACGGGTTTGAAGAATGTATAAGAAAAAAAAAATCTTAAAATTGAATGATTGTTTTTTGTAATATATCGTCAAACTTTTCCTCTAAAATTAAGAAATGTGATATGAAATAATAATGATTATTATTGTGAAAACAACAACGCATAAACTCTGTTTTCAGTGGCAACACTTAAAAATTAGTTATAGATATTTTGAGTATTTTTAAAAATAAATTAATTCAGTTTATATATATATATATCCAAACTCTCGTTTATATATATATTTTTTATTTTATTTTAACTATTAACGAGGTTAATAAATCTTGTTGTTGCTAGGCCTAAATGAAGGTCACACTAACGCTGTCCTCCATATTTTCTTTGGAAGATTTATATACGTATCTTTTGATTTCTATGTATTTACACATGTAACCTCTAAACTGAAATGTTCCACCTAAATTTTGGATAAGATGGCGCATTTTTTTTTCTTAAAGTTTGATTAATGCTATTTTTATATGATATGAAAGATTTGTGTGGTATAAATGTAAAAAGTAAATTTTAGGTGCTAAATATGTGAAAAATTTCTTTCACAGTTTTCACTTTTTATTCCAATTAATTGTTACGAAAAATAAAAAAAAAATAAATTAAAGACTCTATATGTCTGAGACCAATTAAATTAATAAAAAGAGACATACCCACACAACTCTTATATATTTACATATCTAATACCTAAACTTTGACATAACCCCCCAAATCTTTCACATCACATTAAAAGTATCAATATTTTGATTTGATTTTAAAAAATAAAATAATTTTTTTCCTGCATAGAATATAGCATGTAAGTAAAAATATTGAGGAGACATTACAAACAAAAATGCATATGGTTCTCTTAAAGGACTGCCATGAGATATTAAAAAAAATAATTTATAATTTGTTATTATCAGAAATGAAAATTAACTAAAAAATTAATGTTTTATGATTAACAAATCATAAATGAATATGAAACAATGCAATATCTCATTCATAATGAAAGAACAATTATCAAAATAATGAATGCTACCATAACATTTTGAGTATAAGACACAACACATATGAAATATGCATCGATTAAGAAAATAAAAGTGATGAATGCAACAAAACCTAATTAGAGTTCATGAAATCACCTAAACTCATAGTCATTTAACGACAAATGTATGCATCAATTAACCTCAAAAAATTATTTCTGAATGTTTGGAATCTAAAACAATCTGATATTCCCTAAAACTTCATTAAGCATTCATGCATCCGACATCAGAATTAGATTGTTGGTTTTGTTGAATTCCCTGTCAAAATCATATTAAATAATGTATTTAATATGAATCTCATATAATAAATGAACTTTGAAGTATAAAAGCTAAATAATTTCAAAGGCAATAAAAAATAATACCTTAAAATTTTAGCTCTCATATTACACTCTCTTAAAAACTTTCGATAAACTGGAGCAGTCAATCTCTTCTTTTTAATTTTGAATGCATTGAAGTTGTCATCAGATTCACTCATTTCAGGTTTGGAACTTTCAATGCTGCTTTGAACTGAATTATATTTTACACATTCACAACAACAACTTTTATTTGTCATCACTCCACAGTAAAGTAAAGTAAAGTTAACTATATAAAGCACTTATTGTGTCAAAATGAATTGAAACAAAATATAATATGATAGATTGAATTATTAATAAGATATTCAGAACATATCAGGTGTCTCTGTCCCGTTCTCCTTTCCCATTAGAATGGGGAAATAAGCTAATCTCTTTCTTCTCTTTGGTGTGGGAGATGGCCACTGATCATCTTCTTCATCATTTTCAAGACTGTTATTACTTTCTAACTTATTCCAAATTATTTATTTCTTATTGCATGAGCATACAGTCTTTTTAACTGTAAAATTACATATATAAAATTCATTCTTCTCTACAAACATATACTCAAACTATCTATCTTTTTATAGAGCTCATGTATGTGTGTGAATATCTGTTCGTGTTATTGAGCAAGGTAAGCAATAACCGAAAAATTCATATGGAGAGAATTTTCTTTTTACCGGTGCATCTATCAACATTTTATTTTTCAAAATAGAACACACAGTGCCTTCAAGCTCCTCATCTGGAGTATCATATATGAAAATTATATGTGGTTCAACTACCTCCTTGGAAGTCATAATTTGATCTGATCACTAGCACAAATTTAGTATAATTCATTAATGATATTATATAATAAATAAATAAATAAATAAATAAATAAAATGTTGATTCAACTTAAAATGCTTGAAATTAGACAATAAGTTGAGCAAAAATAAATTCAATCAACATATATTTAATTAATTTAACTCTAAAGTTCACCAGCAACGCTAGTGTTCATAAATAAATCAAGTGTTCTTTAGCAGCCTCATTCACCGTATAGACCATACATTTAGAGGTGAAAACAATTGTGATTAGCCAATTAATTAGATATAATAAACAACAAATATTTTAATTAAGAAAAAATTATACTTTTCGTGAAACTATTTTTTTCTTTTCCGAGTAATTGATGCAAAAAAATAAAAAATTATAAAATTGCATGGTCCTTCTCTTGATAAATTGTCAAATTTTCTTTTAATAAGAAACATAATATAAAATGCAAGTAATAATAATAAGAACAAAACTTTTCAATCTAAAATTATATCAGAAAAAAAAACTTACCAATTTGAAGAAGATATAAGAAAAAAAAAATCTTAAAACTGCATGATTGTTTTCGAAATATATCGCCGAATTTTTCTCTTAAAATTAAGAAAAGTGATATGAAATAATAATAATTATTATTGCAAAAATAATAACGCCTAAACTCTTCATTCATTGGCAACCAAAATAAAACGTGGTGAAAACATGAAACATATAATTACTACTCAGAGGAAAAAGTACAGGAAAACTGAGAAGTCTAAAAAATATTCTTCATCCCTGGTACAATGTGCTAAAAAAAATCCGACTAAAATCATAATACAAATTCTTACAAAGAACGATGTAATCTTTGCTTTTTAACAGCTTCAACACTTTAATTTCAGGTCAATTAAAGACATATATTGGCATCCAAATAAAATATGTTGAAATCGTCGAATATGTAATATGTAATTGTGGAAAAAAGTTCAAGGAAAAACTAATAAATCCAGAAGAAATGTTTCATGTAATAACTAATAAATCCAGAAGAAATGTTTCATGTAATATGAGAATAGGATTTCAAATTGAAAAGCAAAGTATTTGGAGAATATCTGACTAAACTAAACCTTTCGGTAAGTCTCGAACTCGATCGCAGACGCGTTGAACTTGATATCAATCTCGATCTATAATTAGAAAACAGTTGGCTGTGAACTCGAACTCGAAGAGGGATTCGGAAAGGAATTAGGAAATAGCAGGCGGTGAACTCGATCACTAATAAGTAATTATATGCAGGATGAGATTTACTTTCTTAAAAACTTTTTAATTTGGAAGAAATTTTATTTTATTTTTTTGCTTTTTTTTTTCTACAACGGCTAACAATCTTTCAAATGTAAACATAGACTCATTCAATTTTTTCTGAATTTCTCGGAATTAACGAGTGATTAATTATTTAGGGGTTGATTAGCATAGATTGGATTTAATAATTTTGTACATTTTTAAGGTGATTAAATCTCAAAAGGTGTTTGAAATGATGTATAAGTTGTTAAATTTGTTAAATTACTTGGTATTCTTTTTCTGTTTTTGGGATAGAGTAAAACTATAATTTTAATACCAACTTTTGATGACTCAATTATTACGACTAATTTAGTTTATTTATGTTAATATAATTGTAATTATATTATTTATTAATTATTAACTTATTTAGTTAATTAGATATTAGTTTCTGTTTAGTGAATTTAATTAAGCATATTATAAATTATTTAACTTTATAATTTAAAATTTAGTAATAATTATCAATAATCTTGATTTAAATTATATAAATATACAGAATTCTCATATTTAATAGGTACGCTACTTCGATTAAAATTTGGGGAGGAACTTGATTATGTTTAGTGTTAAATTTAAAATTTGCACCCTATAAATTATATCATCTTTCTCATATTATTGAATAGTTGGATAAGATAAAAGTCTGGTGCTTACCGGAGGCTAGAGAGTGAACAACAGACGCACTTCTCTAATTGAGGGAGACTTGTAATTAATTATATAAAGCATGAGTTTTCCTTTTTTAAGACTTACTTAATTTGAATTAGATTTCAACGGCCACCAACCTTCCAAATATAAACCTCCCGTTTTGAATGAATTATTCTTACTAAATTTCTAGAAATCGTCAAATATTTCACGTGATAATCGGCTGGCTCAAGCCAAGGTGGAGTTACTAATTATATAGGGGCAGTTTACAAATTCATACAATTTTTAATCCTGTTAAATTTCTGAAATTGTTTGGGTGTAATTTGGTTAATTAAAATATAAATTTAAGACTAAATATTACGACCAATTTAATTAAAATATAATTTTATACTAAATATTGATGAATTATTAGTATTTTAATATCACATACATTTACTTTACAGCCGAACTCAAAATTATCAGTCTCATTTAAGTATTAATTATTCAATTTAATTTTTGTTAATTTAGTCTTATTGTAATTTAAAATAACATTAAGTGAAATTTGTGAAATTAATTGGCTTTTTTTTTTATAGAATTTGGTCTGTAAGAAAAAAATTTAAAACCAAATCTTGATGATTCAATTATTACTACTAATTTAGTTTATTTTCTTTAATATCATTGTAATTCTATTAATTATTAATTATTAATTTATTTAGTTAATCAGATATTAATTTCTGTTTAGTGAATTTAATTAAACATAATATAATTTATCTAAGGATTAAGTGAAATATCACATTATATTTCATTAAGGTTAATTTAAATTCGGGAAGGCGAACATGAACTCACCAAAGCTTTCATGAACTTGTCCACGTATGCTTAACCAATAATTTTTCATCTAAAAAGTTAGCATATATATATATATATATATATATATATATATATATATATATATATATATATATATATATANTATAACAGATTGGGTATTGCTAAGTAATTTTATTTTTAAAAGTGTATTTGAATATTTTGCTTTTCCATAGCGCTTCAGCCCAGATCCAATTCTTTAAATAAGGGACCATTGAGAGTGCTCAGATTACACTCAATTCTATTATAGTAAACAAATGATTTTGAACCCAATTGTTGAATCCAAATATATTTATATGTGTAACGTCGGAACCTTATTAACAATACTTGCAACATTTTACATAATAAAAAACAAAGTATAGATTGAATAATAATAATTATAATTATAATAATAATAATAATTATTATTATTATTATACATATTTAGAGAGAAAAGCTCCGAGATATTATTATTAGCTCCAAGCACGTTGCTTCTCCTACTTCCGAGTGCATGCCACATCTCCTACGTTCCACTGACTGGACTCTCCCTGTGTTGTTGTTGGGCTCCTCTTTTTGTTCACGACATATTTCTATGCTCACCGCACCTTAAAGGATGTTGAATCCAAAAGTAATCGGGAAACATGCCCAAGAAATGATAGGAAGTGATTCGGGGNATATTAGTGTCATCATCATTAACTTTTCTGCTGGACTTTTTGGTAATTACTGAGTTATTTGCATATAATAAGGCTGATGGCTCATTCGATTAATGAGGGTTTTCAATCGTCCGGTAACCCTTTACCTGATCGATATCTAGTCCGAAAGAGTGCTCCTCGTTGATCGCTCTGAATGTTGATTACCGCTCTCTGCGAGCTTCTCTTAGCTCCTTCTGCCAATCATTCGAATAAGGTGCTTCTTTGCTAACATTCATCCAAAAATGATAGTCGAAGGCTATGTCCGATCGTCTGCATCTATTTCCTGAGCCGTTCATCTGCTTTGAGATTCGAGCTGATATATTTTCATACGCACAAATTAAAAGCATAAAAGATAATTAAATTCAGAGGAAGAAGTAGTACATTAATGTCATCTTTCTCATACACATCTTACAAGTGTAAGGTGTCTACAATTGAGAGGTCAAGGCTAAATCTGAGTTTTCAATAATGTTGCAAAATATACATGAATGCATCTTCTTCAAGGGACTCGTAGACCTTTCTAACGCAAATAATCCTCAATCGTGCATAAGGCTTAGACTTGCCTTTATGGGCGATTAAATTACACTAAGATCAAATTAACAAAGATTTAAATTGAATAATTAAAACTTAAATGAGATTGATAATTTTTTTTGTTCGACTGTAATGTAAAGTAAATGTTTGTGGTATTAAAATACTAAATAATTCAATATTTAGTATTAAAATTATATTTTAATTAAATCAGTCTTAATACTTAGTGATGCGTGCTAGAAAATTCGCGGCGGTAGAGTAATGGATTATCGTCTTAGCGTTGCACGAGAATTCNTTATATATTTTTTTTGTGTCAATTACCCAGAAAAGAAAATAAATTTCGTTTTGCCAAAAAATTATTTTTTCTTAATTGAAATAGTTATTGTTTATTATATCTAATTAACTGGCTAATCACAATTTTTTTCATGTCTAAATATGTAGTTTATACAGTGCACAACGCTACTAAAGAACACTTTATTCATTTATGAACAGTAACGTTCCTGGTGAACCTTAGAGTTAAACTAATTAAATATATGTAGATTGAATTAATTTCGCTTAACTTACTGGCTAGTTTCAAGCATTTTAAGTTGAATCAATATTTTATTTATTTATTTATTTATTTATTATATAATATAATTAATGAATTATACTAAAATTGTGCCAGTGATCACATCAAGTTAATGGCCTCCAAGGAGTTAGTTGAATCACACAAAATTTTCAAATATGATGCTTCAGATGAGGAGCTTGAGGACACAGCTTGCTCTATTTTGAAAAATGCAAAGCGAACAAATGCACCAGCAAAAAGAAAATTTTCTCCATATGAATTATTCGGTAATTGCTTATCTTGCTTAATAACACACTCACTCGGATTCACACACATACATGAGCTCTAAAAAGAGAGATAGTTTTAGTATATGCTTATTGTGAATAATGAATTTTCTGTATGTAATTTTACAGTTAAAAAGACTACTTGCTCATGCAATAGGGAAAAAATCAATTGGAATAAATTTGAGAGTAATAGCAATCATGAAAATGATGATGAAGTTATGACAAATAAAAGTTGTTCTCATGAATGTGTTAAAGAAAATTCAGTCCAAAGCAGCATTGGGAGTTCTAAACCTGAAATGAGTGAATCTGATGACAACTTCAATCTATTCAAAATCAAAAAGAAGAGATTGACAGCTCCAGCGTATCGAAAGTTTTTGAGAGATTGCAATATGAGAGCTAAAATTTTAAGGTATTATTTTCTTATTGGTTTTGAAACTATTTAGTTTTTATATTTTAAAGTTCATTTATTATATAAGATTCATATTCAATATATTGTTTTTATATGCTTTTGACAGGGAATTCAACCAAACAAATAATTTGATTCCGATGTTGGATGCATGAATGCTTAATGAAGTTTTAGGGAAAAACGTATTGCTTTGATTTGCAAATATTCAGAAATAAATTTTAGAGGTTAAGTGGTGCATATATTTGTTGTTAAATGACTTTGAGTCTATGCAGTTTCATGAACTCTAATTAGGTTATGTTGCATTCATAATTTTTATTTTTTTTAATTCATGCATATTTGACATTTGTTGGGTCTTATACTCAAGATATGATTGCATTCATTATTTTGTTAATTTTCTACTTTTCTATTATGAATAAGATAGATATTTAATTGTTTTATGGCTCGCGTATGATTTGTTAATCAAAAATTATTAATTTCCTTACTTAATTTTCACTTCTAATTATAGCAATTTGTAAATTAAATTTTTTAATCTCTCGTCGCAGTCCTTTAAGAGAATCATATGCATGTTTATTTGTAATTTCTCTTAAATATTTTCATAGAGTGAATGATCAATTCATCTGGGCTATAAGTAAAGAATGGGTGTATGTATTTTATAATAAAAATATAAATTATTATTAAAATTAGTCACATGACATATAGAATTTCATTAATTTCATTAAAAAATTAATTTTAAATAATACATATTTGTTGTCGGGTCCGCTTGGTGCTTGGAATGGACCAAGGGCGGAGACATTTTTTATTTTCTAGAAAGATTTACGTGCAAACAAATAAAATCTTACGTATTTACATATATAACACCTAACCTTCAATTTTTACTTACATGCCATATTCTATGCAGGAAAAGATTTATTTCATTTTTTAAAATCAAATCAAAGTATTGATATTTTTTTCATTTTAAAAAAATTATTTAGACAATTAAATTAAATTAAATTAATTCAAATTTAAAATATGTTATTTAACTCAATTTAATTTAATTCAATTTAAATTATTAAATTAATTTTTTTATAATTTTTTAATTTTATGTAATTGGATTTAAAATTGAATTAAATAATTATTTTTATTATGATTAATT
>JXCR01130441.1:13859-24983 GCA_002079205.1 Phalaenopsis hybrid cultivar
CCATGGGCACCACCAGGCCAGAGATTTCAGTCCCAGGAGATTAGATTGAGATGGTGGTACGGTCGCATATGCTTTCGGAGACAATACAATCGATAATGGGATCCAGATGCTGCTATGATTAAAGGCAAGGGACCATAAGCTTCGACAGATGAGGTCGAAGCTATTCCAACCCCGGGAGACTGAAGCGGGGCTCGGGAGAGGACCAACCGATCCTCAAAGGAGGGGGCTGCCCCTTCCCTCCTCTTCCCTCCTTCCTTTTTGTCCTCATTTCCTTTTCTCCCCTTTTCTCTCTCCTCCTCACCTTTACCTCCTAAGCACTTTTTAAATTTAAATTCTTTTCCTGAAATATGAGATCTGATTTTATTCTCCCTTCTTATTTTGCAAAGACTTTTCTTATAATATAAAATCTAATTTTTATTCTCCTTTTTTGCTTTTGAAAAGCCTTTACAAAAATCTGAAATTCGCTTTTTATTGTCCTTATTTTAAAGGTTTCATGAGATAGGTTGTGTTTCGTTATAAATAAGAGAGGTGGTGCTTAAAGTTAGAGGTTGGTTTTTATCAAAATCTAAATTCAGCTTTGTTTGAATGTTTTTTCTCTTGAGAATTGTATTCCATGACAAGATAGTGCTCCGACTGTCCCTTGTCTGAGGTAGTGATTGTCTCTATGAGCCCGGGTAGTGCTCTGGCTGTAGCTCTACTCTACCGAGATATTTTTCTCTCCATCCATCCTCCTGGCTGCTGTCAACCGCTTCTCCAGCTCGTACAGTGGACCCCACCCTTTCTGTCTTCTCCCCACGATCGTCGACAGTCTTTTAGCCTGCCATTGTTCGTCAGACTTCCTTCCTACAGCTTCCTGCAGGCTACAACACCCGTTGCCCCTCTCCCGCATCAACAACAACCTTCCGATCACCTCTACCTGCTGCTCACCTCCCGACTCCAAAAGGTCGCTCCTTCCTGCAGCTTCCTGCAGGCTGCAGCCCCCACTACCCCTCTCTAGGATCAACAACAACCTTTCGACCACCTCTACCTGTTGCTCATCTACCTCCTCTAGCAGGCAACACCTCCTTTCTGCAACTTTCCTACAGGCCGCAACCACCGTTGCCCTTCCATGTTCCCTCCCACTGCGGTTCCACGCCCCTACCTTCACTGATTTGTTGCCCTTCCTTTCTACAGTATCAAGGCACATCATTGGCCTTCACTGCAACCACCTACCTTGCACCACCGTGCGAGCTTCCTCCTCGTCAAGCTTGTTGCTTCTTTTTTGGAATCTTTCTTTGTAATCCTTTGTTTTATGTTTTTGTTTTGTGTGTTGTCCTTTTTTTTAGTTTTCATTGTANTGGAGGGCACCAAGACTATGTGATCAAGGTAGATTTGCGGGAGTTTGAGGGAAGCATAGATCCAGATGAATTTATTGAATAATTACAAGCAGTTGAGCGGATCTTTGAATACAAATAGGTACCCGAAGAGCGGCGGGTCAAATTAGTTGTTATCAAATTAAAGAAAAGTGCCTCTTTGTTGTGGTAGAATGTGCAGCAGCAGAGGAGGCGAGAAGGCAACGAAAAGATTACCAAGTGGGAGAAGATGAAGAAAACCATGCAAACGAACTATGTTCCCCCTCATTATCGTCAAGGCATGCTTTTGAAACTCCACTATCTACAACAATAAAAACCTTTCAGTGGAGTTCATAGTTCACTTTGACCACTTATAATTGAAGTACGACCTGACAGAGCCCGAGGAGAATACAATAGCCAGATATCTTGGGGGCTTGAAGCATAGTATTAGCAATGTGGTGCAGCTACAACCATACTGGTTGCTGGGGGATATCTAAATACTAGCATTGAAAGTGCAAATACAACATAAGCAGAGCTGACAACCACTACCAACCAAACAACCACTCACAGTTGGAGACACCAGCAGGAGCACACCACATAAGGTTTAGAAAATTGGTTCAGATACAAAGAAAACCATCCTTGGTGAAAAGAAGCCGACTACTGTGCTCGCCAAAAAATGCTTCTAATGCTACGAATTTGGACACTTAGCCTCTAGCTGCCCGACGAGTAGAGTTGTATTTTTTACCAAATGACACTGTGAAGGAGGTTAGCGAGGAGCAGTAAGTTGAGGAACAGGGTGGGGAGCATCAGCTTCAACCAGTGAGGGAGAAGCACTTGTGATTCGACAGATTCTGCAAGCCGAGGACATGAAAGATCCTTAGTGGCTTCGCTACAACATTTTCCAGACCCACTGCACAGTGAACAGAAAGGTATACAGTCTCATCATCGACGGTGGTAGCAGCAAGAACGTGGCATCGACCTAGATGGTAGAGAAACTGATACTCATGACCCATAGGCATTCCCAGTCATATTCACTGACGCGACAGAAGAAAAAACAAGATCAACATCAACTGACAATACCTAGTAAAGTTTTTAATAGAGTCAATTGCGTGACCAAATATGATGTGATGTGGTCCTCATCGATGCTTGCCACCTTCTGCTAGAGAGACTGTAGCAATTCGACCAAAAAACTCACCAGGATGGATTCAGAAACACATTTTCCTTCACCAAGGACAACCGGTAGTAGGGCTGTCAAAACGACTCGCTGTTCTCGAACGGTTCGTCAAGCAACTCAGCTTAACAAGCCGAGCATGAACAAATTTTAAGCTTGAAATATGAACGAGCCGACCACGAACAAATATTTGTTCTCGAAAAGAAATGAATAAATAAAAATATAAATTTATTCAATAACCTGCGGTGCTATTGGTGTTATTCTGCGGAATAACACCGATTAACACCGCGAATAACACCGCAGTGATAATCAGGAGTTATTCACAGTGTTATTGGCGTTGTGGGTGTTATTCCACGGTGAATAACACCGCCGAATAACACCTCAGAATAACACCTCGAATAACACCACGATTATTCGCGGTGTTACTTGGTGTTATTCCGCGAAATATGTTCTACCGAGCTTATTTCAAACCGAATACGAGCTGAACACAAACAAGAATATTTTATTCGAGCCGAACATGAACACAATGTTCACAAGCCATTTCGAACACGAGCCAAATTGGAATAAGCTGAACACGAGCCGAGGCTCAGCTCACTCAAGCTTGGCTCGTTTATAGCCCTCCTTGGTAGAGCTTGAGGAGACAAAAGCCCTCACCAAGATAGTAGTAGGATTGGTCTTAGTGATAATTGAATCTCAACCACCATGGGCACCACCAGGCCAGAGATTTCAGTCCCAGGAGATTAGATTGAGATGGTGGTACGGTCGCATATGCTTTCGGAGACAATACAATCGATAATGGGATCCAGATGCTGCTATGATTAAAGGCAAGGGACCATAAGCTTCGACAGATGAGGTCGAAGCTATTCCAACCCCGGGAGACTGAAGCGGGGCTCGGGAGAGGACCAACCGATCCTCAAAGGAGGGGGCTGCCCCTTCCCTCCTCTTCCCTCCTTCCTTTTTGTCCTCATTTCCTTTTCTCCCCNCTCCAACCCCAGGAGACTGAAGCAGGGCTCGGGAGAGGACCAACCGGTCCTCAAAGGAGGGGGCTGCCCCTTCCCTCCTCTTCCCTCCTTCCTTTTTGTCCTCATTTCCTTTTCTCCCCTTTTCTCTCTCCTCCTCACCTTTACCTCCTAAGCACTTTTTAAATTTAAATTCTTTTCCTGAAATATGAGATCTGATTTTATTCTCCCTTCTTATTTTACAAAGACTTTTCTTATAATATAAAATCTGATTTTTATTCTCCTTTTTTGTTTTTGAAAAGCCTTTACAAAAATCTGAAATTCGCTTTTTTCATGAGATAGGTTGTGTTTCGTTATAAATAAGAGAGGTGGTGCTTAAAGTTAGAGGCTGGTTTTTATCAAAATCTAAATTCAGCTTTGTTTGAATGTTTTTTCTCTTGAGAATTGTATTCCATGACAAGATAGTGCTCCGACTGTCCCTTGTCTGAGGTAGTGATTGTCTCTATGAGCTCGTGTAGTGCTCTGGCTGTAGCTCGACTCTGCCGAGATATTTTTCTCTCCATCCATCCTCCTGGCTGCTGTCAACCGCTTCTCCAGCTCCTACAGTGGACCCCACCCTTTCTGTCGTCTCCCCACGATCGTCGACAGTTTTTTAGTCTCCATTGTTCGTCGGACTTCCTTCCTACAGCTTCCTGCAGGCTACAACACCCGTTGCCCCTCTCCCGCATCAACAACAACCTTTCGATCACCTCTACCTGCTGCTCACCTCCCTACTCCAAAAGGTCGCTCCTCTTTCCTGCAGCTTCCTGCAGGCTGCAGCCCCCACTACCCCTCTCTAGGATCAACAACAACCTTTAGGCCACCTCTATCTGTTGCTCATCTACCTCCTCTAGCAGGCAACACCTCCTTTCTGCAGCTTTCTTACAGGCCGCAACCACCGTTGCCCTTCCATGTTCCCTCCCACTGCGGTTCGACGCCCCTACCATCACTGATTTGTTGCCCTTCCTTTCTACAGTATCAAGACACATCTTCGGCCTTCACCACAACCACCTACCTTGCACCACCGTGCGAGCTTCCTCCTCGTCAAGCTTGTTGCTTCTTTTTTCGAATCTTTCTTTGTAATCCTTTGTTTTATGTTTTTGTTTTGTGTGTTGTCCTTTTTTTTAGTTTTCATTGTAATATTTGTTTAAGTCATTAATAAAATTGTGTCGTGCATCATGGTTTGGGTAAATTCCGACATCATACATGCTAGGATGTTTCAATCCTCGGTAATAATTCCCAAAAGAGTGAAGCATGTTGATCTATGAAGGACACCTAATCACATTAAAAATAATTTATTCTCATAAAAGCATCTTGCAATATCTAAACACTCTCTATTTTTATATTCTTTTGCTGATATTCTTATCTTCATCTATATTCACTACAAGTTTATCTGTTGGTCATCGAGTTCCTCATCGGAAGAATGCAAATGACTTCCACTTCTAGAACCATAATTACTATTCCGATCATCTTTTCTATATTTCTTTGCACCATTTCTTTTTAGTACAGGAAATAAATGTGACAAATTAAAATAACATATCTTTTTTTTTGTGTGCAATCCAAGTGATCTTTAAGTCTCTTCTCACCACCATTAAGTCGCTTGCCACAAAATTTACATTTCAAATAAACATATCCTTTTTTTATGCCTTCTCCTGCCACTTCAACTTGAGCCTCATNCATTTGTTTAAGTCATTAATAAAATTGTGTCGTGCATCATGGTTTGGGTAAACTCCGACATCATACATGCTAGGATGTTTCAATCCTCAGTAATAATTCCCAAAAGAGTGAAGCATGTTGATCCATGAAGGACACCTAATCACATTAAAAATAATTTATTCTTATAAAAGCATCTTGCAAGATCTAAACACTCTCTATTTTTATATTCTTTTGCTGATATTCTTATCTTCATCTATTCACTACAAGATTATCTGTTGGTCATCGAGTTCCTCATCGGAAGAATGCAAATGACTTCCACTTCTAGAACCATAATTACTATTCCGATCATCTTTTCTATATTTCTTTGCACCATTTCTTTTTAGTACAGGAAATAAATGTGACAAATTAAAATAACATTTTTTTTTTTTGTGTGCAATCCAAGTGATCTTTAAGTCTCTTCTCACCACCATTAAGTCGCTTATCACAAAATTTACATTTCAAATAAACATATCCTTTTTTTATGCCTTCTCCTGCCACTTCAACTTGAGCCTCATATTTCCATCCTTTCTTTTTGCACCACCACCCATTTTAATTAACAAAAAGAATGTCAATTTCAAACAACATTACAGTTGCACAAAATAAAATCAAGAAATTTAAATAATTTGCTCCAAATTAAAAATAAAAGCAAAACATGTTTCAAAAAATAAGAAAATGCATCCTCTGATGTCACAAAATAATAAACAAAAAACTTGACTAAATAAATAAATAAAAAGAGTTAAAGGTCAATTACATGCATACCATGCAGTTCTTATATATTTAGTATTTACCTATCTAATACCTAAAAAATCATATTTGCATGCACATCTAGAATCTTCTACATTTTATTAGCATAACATAAATCCTACATAAGCACAAACTCAAACAACACCACAAATACAATTTGCATTTATTTTAATATTTTTTGTTCCTCACTCATTATTTGTGCTTTGTAAATTACAAACTTGTAATTACTTTCACACCTGTTAAATCANAATTTTAATTATTTTTGTTCCTCACTCATTATTTGTGCTTTGTAAATTACAAACTTGTAATTACTTTCACACCTGTTAAATCACCTCTGATTCCCAACTATGATGCTAAGGAAGTGGAATCATATCCTATATTAGGCTTAAGTTGTAGGGGTTTCGTAATTCAAAAGCTACGCTCTAGACAACGCTCAAAATTGAAACCAAAGACACCCGTCAACGCTTGAAGCAAGGACGTTGTCGATGATTGAAGTAGGAATGTTTGTCGACGCTCAAAGCTGATGCTGCGCTTGGGATTGCAAAACCTAAATAATGGTCGTTGATCGCAGAGAATTAAGTTATTTATACTCGAGGCGTGCCACAAACAACTTGAGGCATAGCGCCTCCACGGGTGCTTTGAATAAAAAGGCATATGCCTCTCCTGAAGGTTCACGGCTTAAGCCTCGAGGCTACTCTTTAGCGCCTCAAGCGACTTTTTAAACTGTGTATAAAGAAAGAGCTGGCAAAAGCATACCTTCATCTGTTAAAAATAAAATCTCGATTCTTACAATCATGTTGTTTAATCCACAAATAACAAGAAAAAGATCAATTTACTTAGGCTGATAATCTTTACATTCTTCTCAAAGAAGATACATTAAACTTAGGTTAAAATAATGGATATGGATGAGACACTATTATTTGTTTTTAAATTTCTAACATAATGTCCGAAAGAGAACTGTGACCATATGTTTATTCTCTTGCTTCTTTGTTGTGTATTAATACTTTTTCAAAAATCAATATACTCACATTAAATTCTTGGTACTTGTGCTCATTGTGTGTTAAATGTCTCTTTGTTATGGAGAAAATATACGGGAAGGAATAAAAGGAGAGGCAATATCTATCCTGATATTAATCTAAACTATCTTTGAATTTCGAATTGTTCACATCACCTAGTCTTCCTTTTTTTGGAAAACACTTTTACAAAGCGTTTGATTTTACCATCATTATAATGCTATAGACATGCTAAATGATATATATGGTATTTGTGCTCATTAAAGAATTTGAACGTTTCCACTTTTTGAGAAGATATTTTCCAGTCAACATAAAATGAGTTTCTTATTATCTGTATCTTTTATTCTTAGAAAGCTTTACAAAGAAAAAAATGTCTCTTTTGTGGATCGTTATACATTCTGGGCAGCATGTTTTAAACAGATGAGCCACATTACGAATTATCCAGAGGTACTGATATTTGGTTGGATATTTCATATAATTTTCAAGACGCATTGTTCTATTTGAGGTCTGTGTGAGGGAGAGGGACACCTATTAGATTCAACACGATTCTTTTCAAAAATGGCTTTATTTTTTAAATTGTAGTTACAACCATCATCGATCATAGCCAAACTACTGGAATCTTCTAATTAACTGTCTAACTTTTACTTGAGAGCATTTTATTGTACTAGCTTTTCAATAGTAGCACTGACTGCCATGTTATTTTTATTTTATTGGTTTGGTATGAATCCTATACATGTTGCAAAAAGCTATTTTTTCTAAGAACTCATGCAGTTTATATAGAACTTGTTTTTTGATTAGCTATTCTGGCATGCTGTTTGTGATTTTTCTTTACATTTTATTTTAGTGGCTGTTTAGTTGGCTGCAAAATGAGGTGCAAGTAAAAGGAATTCAGATTGTGATATTTTAGAATGATTAGTGCAAAATTACCTAACCTTACACCAAATCCCTTTTTAGGTAATTTTTTTAAATGCTCTTGCAAAATAAATGCATAAAAACATTTCAATTTACTTCATAGGCTTGGTTTGCAAAGCAAAGGGTTTTTTTTTTTTAACCCAATCTTCTCCTAAGAGCATGAGAATGATTTTTGGTGTGTTTACATAATTTTTTCAATTTTTTTGTGCTTTTCTGAATTTTTTTGAATCATTAATGGATTTTTTATGTTCTCTATAATACTACAGATAAAAATTTGGGAAGATCGCAAGGTGATGCCCATTGCCATTCTCACTCCACATGACAACCAACCTGTTAGCTCAGTTGCCTTTATGACATCGCCTGAGCGCCCTGATCACATAATTCTTGTAACTGCGGTATGAATGCTTACATATACTTGATTGATCCCCTTATATGTAGGCATGCATATTTTTAACTGTTTCAACCCTTCATATTACTTGATGGAGTAAGATATTTGTCACCAAGTTTTTCTCTAAAATCCACTTCTCGAATTTTATTCTCATTTTTATATAATTTTTGCTGGCTTAGTCAATTGTGATCCAATTAGAAAGTTGGTGTGAGACCCAATCATCTTTGCAAGCCATTGTGAGTTGAAGCTTGGTGGTCTTTTCATGCCCTGCTTTACATTATGTAGGGCAACAATCTGCAGAGACCTAATCTTTAATATTCATGTTTATGTCATATCAAAATCTATCTCCTTTTTTTTTCCCTCATAAGATTACTATTCTTTGTTACTACCTTAAGACATAACATTCTTGTTTTCAAGTAGCTATTTTGCCCTTCAAATAAAAATAGTTATTTTAAAAGCTTGAAGATGATATGGTTGTCCGCGATGCTAACCACCATAATAGGCACACATCTTAATGGATTGGAATACTAAATGAAAAAAGCTTTACTGCTTATAAATTTATTTAGTTTTTATGAATATTTTTGAAGAATATTAAATGATAATCATCATATTAAATTTTGTTGGGCAAAAAAGATCAATTTTAAATTACGTGGCATTTTAAATTAAAAAACTTTTAAATAGGTTATTTTAAAAAGTAAACTATGCTTTTAGGTATATATAATAGCCTAAGGGTAATCTAATTTTCACTATAATTTATTTCATCTTCGTTATCATCTATGCTCTTTTTTTTGTTATTGAATTTTAGGCCTCTTCCTATTTTCCTTAGACTCATCTTTTTTATTTTCAAAGTCTTCTATTCTTGAACTTAGTTTCTGGGACTTCTATTTATCAACTTGTTTTTAAGGAAATTACTTATTTCTCTGAAACTTGATACTTTTTTCTTGTAATTTCGTATGAAGTTATCATTATGCGTACTTACTCTTGATTCAAGAAATAGTGCACTACGCATGCTTGACACCTTAAGCCAAGAGGTTTGATTGGGTATCTTTTAATAATGGCTTCACTTCAAAGATTTGTGAGGCGATATAGCTTCATTAGGTAAGTATTGGACTTGTCTTTGAAAACATTAAATTAGGCAAAACAAAGTTGAATTCCTTCACTTTTATTGTATTTTGTGTGAATGCACAAATATGAAATGTGTGTAGTGTGGAGATTATGATATATTTCGCGTAAAAATTAGAATATGAAGCTACAAGAGTAGAAGATAGGAGATTGAATGGTCGAATTTTCATTTTTTGAATTCTATTAAATCCTGAATTAACTATAAAACATAAATGAAATGATGCATCTGCATTTTTGGATTGCTATAGATGAAAGGCCTTTTTGTGTAGATTACTAAATTGTTGTGGATGGAAAGCTGTTACTTATTGGTTGTTGATGGTAAGTTGTTGGTCACAAATTCAAGATTATTTCAACAATGCTCATGTTGGGTTATATATGCTGATCATGCAGAGCTTGTTGATTAGTTTATCAAAAGTCAAAAGTCATTTTGGGTGAATTTCTGTGAGGATATTTGTAGTTTGAGAGTTTGCCGGAATATAATTAAGTTAGCATAGTCTAAATTTATTTTATTATATGAGATGAGCCTGTCAATCTTAAGCTTTATAGTCTCATCATAATGGACAAGATTCTTTGTGATACTTATAGCATTCTAGTTGTCACATACACTAAAGATTTTTTTTTTAAATTTTTTTTTCACTTGAAAGTTTAGTTCTTTCAACAATTTTTGTAACCATATTCCTTCATAATACTAAGTGTCACTATACTTTATTTAGCTTCAACTGCTTCTTGAAGTCATGAATTGTTTCATGGTTATTCATCTTCTTCCCTTTCCCTTTACATAAATATAATAACCCGAGGTGAATTTTTGATCTATTTTACATCTAACTCAATAAACATTTGTAAAAAATTCAATGTACATATTGGATGAATTTTTCTCTATTAGGTATTTTCTTAGTATCATTTTAAGTTATGTTGAATGTTGTTAACATCTTTCATGTGGGCTTCAATAGGTTTATTCATGTGTTGGCTTACAACACAGACAAGAAGTCAAACATCAAGATTGGTGAGAAAGAGCATGATGAATTTTTCTCATAAGGTCTTGGTGTCTACATTTATCAATGATGTGCTTTTAATGGTGATTCTAATTTTCATTGTTGGTCTATCAGAATTTTTGCATCCTTACATCCCAACATTCACACTTATTAAGTAGATCAAGAATATTCCTTATTTTGAAAATAAAACACCTTTCTTTTATCATGCCACTTCCGTACTAAGAAAATATATTAGATTTCCTGAGTTTTTTTATCTCAAATTCTCTGCTTGGAAACTCTTTTTTAATCTTGTTAACCCTTCTGCTAATCCATTTTCCAATATAACATCATTTACATGGATGATACGAACCATCTATTTTCCTTTAGCTGATTTCTTTCTAATGAGATTGTGAGTTGATATTGTTTATATCCACATCATTTAGTATATTTAGGTAATTTGTTAAACAAGCACTTGCTGTTACTGTTCTGGGTCATATAAAGCTTTTCTGAGTATTCTTATTGATGTTTATGCGATTTTTCAATTCTTATGAGATCTTCATTCATACTTCCTCAAAATGTTTATCAAGTATCATTAATATTAAGTTGATATAGAGGCTATTCTAAATTTGTCGCAAGAGAGATTAAAAGTCTAATTGTGTTGAGCATGGCAACTAGAGAGAAAGTCACTTCTTTGTTTGTATCATATAATTCGTTTATTATGATTTTCATTAACTCGGGGGCTTTCTGAGTTTTATGAATTTTATATGAAATCGTATTTT
>JXCR01130441.1:27641-40833 GCA_002079205.1 Phalaenopsis hybrid cultivar
AAACAGTTGTAAAAGATACACAAAAGAAACAGTGTGGTTGGTATCAGCCTCCACCACACTCAAAAAATTGTGGTCACAAGTGTGAGCATCCCAAACAAATGATTTATCCAAAGCAAGCCAAGCAGAAAAATGGGCTGCTTTGTTTCATTCTTTGTTCTCCTTCAGCCCGTCAATGAATACTGTAGGGAATGTCTCCGAGTCTTGAGGCTCAATTTCTCTACCATCGGTGTAGATGTCACATTTTTGCTAATCTCTTTGTTGATGATGAAACTACATACCTTCTCATTCACAGTGCAATAGGTGTAGAATATATTGTGACAAAACAACTGTGAATCCCTCGTATTCTCAATCTATATGACTCATCAATCCACAACTGTCTCTCTGTTGGGTAGAAGATGATACATCTCCACCTATTTCTCAGTGGTCTCCTTATCGCTAACCTCCTCCACGACACACTGCTTGGTAAAAGACACAACTTGGCTCATCAGATAGTTGAAGACGATGTGCCCAAATCCATGGCATCTGAAGTATTTTCTGGCAAGGATTGTAGTAGGCGTGCTACTTTTTTCAAGTTTCTTCTCATTGGGTGTAGCTTTGTCATTATCCGAACTAGCTTTCTCGACTCCCTGAGGCGTGTTCCTACTGGTATCTCAAAGTATGTGGTTGTCTGACTGGTGGTAGTTGCCCACAGTGTTTCTATTGTCTGTCCACTTTCAATGCTAAGTTTTGGACATCCCCAAGTGATCAATAAGGTTGCAGCTGCACTACATTACTAATAGTGAGCTTTAGGTCCCCCAGATAACGGGCTATGGTGTGTTCCACTGGCTCGACCAAAACACTTCATCTGAAACTGGTCAAACTGCACCGTGAACTCCTCCACTGATCTGTACTCTTTGTATGTGGTGATGCCTCAAAACCATATCCTAGAGGTATTAGGGTGGGAGGTATTTTCTCTGCATCACTTTCTTCGTCTTTTTCCAGATTGAAATCTTATCACTGCATTCTATTTTCCTTTGTCTCTAAAATTTTTCCCACCACAAGCAAACACTCTTTCTTAATTTGATAGTTGCAAGTTTCAACCTTTAATCTTTTGACACCACTTTGTACTCAAAGATCATTTCAACTAATTGTAGTCATTCAATAAAATCATCTAGATCTATACCTACGCCGAACTCTAGTAGATCGACATTTATTTTGAAGTCTCTTTATTCTCCAAATGATGTGTCTTCTCTAGACTCCCTCTGATACTGGATTATAAAGCACTGGCGAATGCAACGAGGGGGAATGTTGGCAGAAGCGACGGAGGATGCGGGGAAGTGCAAGGCAACAAAAGGACGGCTGTCGGGGTGGTGACAATGAGGGCAGGTAGCTGGATTGGGAAAACTGCATGGAAAACAACAAGGTGCGGCTGCAGTAATGGAGGGCGGTCGGGAGCGACACGTGGAGGAAAGATATATAGCTGGAGCACCACCCATACCGTTGGATAAAGCTCTCGAAGGGAGAAACAGACGACGACGGCTGTCCTAACAAGAATCTGAGCTAAAACTACGTTCCAAACTTTAGTACAACACACATATAGGAAATGACTAAAAGGAATGAAGGANGAGATATACAGCTGGAGCACCACCCATACCGTTGGATAAAGCTCTCGAAGGGAGAAACAGACGACGGCGGCTGTCCTAACAAAAATCTGAGCTAAAACTACGTTCCAAACTTTAGTACAACACACATATAGGAAATGACTAAAAGGAATGAAGGATAATAAGAAAGAAAGTATAAGAAAGGAAAAGAGGACTGTTTCGGCCTATCTCCTGTGTCTTGCGGTACTATAACAACTACAATACCGCATCCACGACAATCTCCCGTGTCAAAGAACCTAACAAAGGCAATAAAAACCAATGCAAGTTTGGTTTGCTTGCCATCAATCGNTTGTGTCTTGTGGTACTATAACAACTACAATACCGCATCCACGATAATCTCCCGTGTCAAAGAACCTAACAAAGGCAATAAAAACCAATGCAAGTTTGGTTTGCTTGCCATCAATCGCTATAGCCTTGCTTTCTGTCTTTTCTCCTTAGTTTCAGTGTGTACAACAAGTTTTGTTTTCTAGTTGTTGCAGTCAGAGGTAATGTCACCCTGTAGTTGCACAGGGTCTTCCTTTTCAGTTAGATTTTTTTTTTTTTTTTAAATTGCTGCAACTAGTTGTGACATCTCCACATACCCACTTAAAGGCCTTCTTAACGCAAAGACAAGAGGACTACGATAGTTTTTCCCACCTGGACAGACACCGTCCCTATTTCCAGTCGATGGAATTCAAAGATTAGGGACTTAGAATGTAGCGTAGAAACTCTGGCAATTGGTTGTAGGAAATTTCTTGACTCCGCTACAATCCTTCCTTTCCCAGATTCTCCAAATTTGGGAAAATTCACACCCAAATTAGGGCAACCCTTCCCAGTTCTCAAGATAATTTGAAACAAACCTTCCAAATCTTCTCTTCTTTTTGAAGGGATAAGTTTTTTATGGGCTATTCAATTCATATGACATTTAAATCTCCTTTATTTACTAAATTGCCTGTATGGAAAAGAAAAAGAACTATGTCCTTTACTAATTATTTTATTATGAAAAGATTGCTTTAATATTATGTCATTTTTGCTTTTGAATTTTCTATCCCTTGAATAATAAGGTTTATGTTCAAGGTTATATTCATGGAATTATAAATTTTTCCAGTGATTGAAGAATAGCGTTTTTATCATTTTTAATTTGGAGATTATCTAATAAAGATATCTTTGGTAATATTAAACTCTAATTTTCTTTGATATTGAGAATGAGTATAGATGAAGTCTGAAAACCTTAAATTTTTTGGTCTTGGGAAATGAATAAAGATGGTTTTGAGTAGGATTTTGAAATTTAAGTAGTCTGAAGAGCACTCTATTAATAATATATGTACTTGTTTGGACAACTTTCCAAAAATATTTTGACTTATTTGCAAAAAACAGCATTGATCTTGTCAAGTCTAATAGTTTTTTTATTTTTCTTTCATCAATTAGATTTTGCTAAGTGTGTTAACTCATGAAGTTTGGTGTCAAGTATTTTGTGATATTTGTTGCTTTCAGGACTTGAATTTTGGATTGAAATTGAGTGCATTATGGCGTAAAAATATCCAAAAATTTGTCCTTACTATGGATTTTTCTTTTATTAAAAAAGCTCAAGCGAGACGTGTATGATTTTTTATGAAGGAAATAAACTGCTAGCTCCAAAGATTTTTATTTTTATTTTTACTTCAGGTGGTCTTCATAAACCATTGTGAACTAAAGCGAAGTCTGGAAAAGTTTGTTGATTTGACTGTGATGTTAACTATGAGCTTGTTTAGCTATATGACAAATCTCACAATAAAAGTCTTTTGAATTTTTAGTTATGAATAGAGAAGGAATTAATTTTTAAAGGAAAGTAAAGCTTGGGTGTCATGGGCAATAGTGCCATTGCCAAATGCTACCATATTTGAAGTATATTTTGAATATAAAGTTAGATTTTGGTGGATACACAATTCATTTTGTGCTGCATCTTGTTTAAGGATCATTATGTAGAAGATGGCGCTATGAACATATCTCTGCATTAAGGATCATTTTTTTTAGTTCAATTTTTTAAAGTGATAAAGATTGTTAGGCACTTCACAACACAATTTTTTGGCTCGAATGAGTTTGCTAATTGTTAGTTGCAGTCTATGTTAGGTGCTAGAAGCATTGAGTCAAGTGTCAGAACTTTTGAGAGAATAATAAAACTTATTCCAACCACATTTGGTAGTGGCCTATCTATAATTCAGACCTTATAATTTTCATGTCTTGATTTATAATCGTGGATCTTTTCTCATATGACAAAGCTCACGAGTCTACTTTCTAAGCAAAACTTTTATTCTAGTCTGTTATTTAGTGGATGAAACATGAATGAGAGAATTTATGGATTTATCTTTGTTGTTGGTTCTTTTTTTAATAGCTATTTATTTCATCATGAATTTTTTTGGATTTGGGTGCATTTTAAAGTTGATTTTTAATGTTGAAGTTGTCGCTTCTTAACCACTTGTTTTCCATGATATTGTCCATCGTCTTCAGTTCCAAGAGGATCTTTCTATATTAAGACTTGGGGCTACAAATGGGTCGAGTTGAGTCTGCTGGAAGTTTACTCAATCTTGAATATGTTTGCCAAAACCCTATTCAAGCTTGAACTTGATTCAAGTATTTATAGTAGTGTTCAATTTTGATTAATTTGAAATTATGTCTTTTTTATCTTTACACAACTAAATAAATGAGATTTATTGAGCCTCTTAATAAGAAACTCTATCAAGTCGCTTGTTAGTTAATTGAAAAAGCCTTATTGATCCAATTACTGAGCAACCTGTTAGGGTTAAAAATAAGATTTTAATTGAATGAGCTACTAATTGATCAAATATATTGAAGTGCATAAGCAAGTGGCTTGTATTCATGAACAAAAAGAACATAATATATAATAGAACAAAAGTTCCATATAATCATATATCAATTAAATTTATAATTGAGCCCAATTGATCATATTATCAAGCCTTAATTGATCTTCTTAAAGAGCTTTAAATACTATTTTTTCATCATCATAAATGAGTAGAACACCAACTTGTACAAGCTTGTTAATTTATCAGTTAAATATTTATACAAGCATTCATATTTGTTCGATTAGTTATTTAAACAATCATGATTAACTTTAGCCAAACATAGCCATGAGAATTCATATGCAACATTAGAGAGACTTCATATTGAAGAACCCTTTGACTTCATGGCGAGTAGAACCTTAATATCTTTGATACCATATTTGAAGTTTGAATAAGATGATGTGAGTGTAAAATGAGATTATATGATTGAATATATTCTCGTCTGTTTACGAAATAAGATAAGAAGTTGTATATGAATAGGTGGAGAAATGACTCTATAAGATGAACAAATTTAGAAATGAACTTTTATTTTTAGAATTAATAATTGATTACACAACATAAATGGAATGATGATGCTCACGGATTATCAGATTGCTATATTGAAAGCTATTGTCCATGGATTATTGTATTACTACAGATGGAAAGCTACTGTGCATGGATTGTTTTATTTGGTTGCTACTGGATGGAAAAATGTTTTCTAAGGATTCATGATTATTTTAATAATTTCTAAAAATATGTATGAGGTTCCCAAGCATTTTACACATCTAAAGCATATCTATAACAATTATTAATGGGGTCTTTTACATACATAGCACCCAATACTTTCATATTTACCTATCTCACCTAAATTTTCATAATTACAAATATCATATTGAAAGTAGCACTCATTATCACCTTTTAATTGTCAAATTCATCTTTTCATCCATATGTAAAGTGCTGTGTGTGAGATAGTTAAATTCATAAGAATTGGGTGCTATGTATGTAAATTTCTCTTATTAATGTAGAAAATTTTTAGTTACATTTGTTAATGCACATGAAGCTTATGATATATTTTTAAAAATATGTATATCGTTCCCAAGTTTTTATGGTTATAAAGAATATCTTTAATAACTATTTTTATGTAACAAATGTTTCAATTACATTGGTCAGTAGACATTCTATATAATAAATGTGATATTGATCTTGTTTAAAGATATATAAAAAACCTACTGTTAATTGTTTTATTATTGATTCTAGTCAAGGGTTGGACTAAATAGAAATAAGGCTGAAACTTGGTTATTTGTTTGTTAAGAATTGTATAAATGAGAAAATCTTAGTTGTTTTTGAATTTACTATTTAGATATCAACTGTATTTAATTTTTTTTATGCTATTAGCTTGAATTCTTTAAATTCTAACATGGCATTTTAAGTAATTTGCAATTCTAAGATCTCCCTTTGTTTACACAATAACAGTTTTCTCTACAATATTAATCAGTTTATTAAAATTTTGAGTTAGCGGAGATGCTGTAGGATTTTTATCCTGCACTTTTTGTTCAACAGTTACTACTCAAATTGCTAGTGTTCTAGATTTGATTTATGTTTATACACAACTTATTTTGCAAATTTCTCTTACTTTTATAATGTCTGAATTAATTTTGTTTCATAATGCTGCTACTTGCTTATTATGATTTGATTGTTCTTACCTTGTCATCTTGATTTTGAAAAATTTGACTGAGTCATTTTGAGCTGTATGTCACCTCCCAAAAGAGCTCTTAAGAGAGATGGGCAGCCCAGGACTTAAATCCGCTTTTCGGCCCTACAACTAGCCGATGTGGGACTATTTGTCCGTGACATTCTCCTCCACCNCTTAAGAGAGGTGGACAACCCAGGACTTAAATACCGCTTTTCGGCCCTACAACTAGCCGATGTGGGACTATTTGTCCGTGACATTCTCCTCCACCGAAGTACGTGACGCCCTCGTCACGGATTGGCTCCACCGAGGGTGCCACTGGACCATGGAGAGTCCACACACCCGGCAGACAGTAATTTGCTCTGATACCACTTGTCACCTCCCAAAAGAGCCCTTAAGAGATGTGGGCAGCCCAGGACTTAAATACTGCTTTTCGGCCCTACACCTAGCCGATTTGGGACTATTTGTTCGTGACATGTAGGTCATGAATTTTAAGGGGAATGCATGTTTGTCAAATTTATGAAATTATAGAAAAAAAGTGGAATTTCATGATGANTCAGGACTTAAATACTGCTTTTCGGCCCTACACCTAGCCGATTTGGGATTATTTGTTCGTGACATGTAGGGCATGAATTTTAAGGGGAATGCATGTTTGTCAAATTTATGAAATTATAGAAAAAAAGTGGAATTTCATGATGATGATGCGTTTGGTTTGCTTTGTGCTCCGCACTTTGAAACAGCGAATTCTCTTTCTCTATCATGTTTACTCTTTGTATAGTATTAGCTTATTTGCTCGCTTGTTATTCATTTCCTCTTATTCTGTTTTATACTAATCCTTGTTTTCCTTCCCAATATGAGCTGGTCTGCCAGCACTTTCTTAAACTTAAGAAGATTTCTTCTTTGCTCTTGTCCATTTCATTGCTATTATTATAATTCGATGCTGGTTCATTGTCTCTGATGTCTTTTCCAATGAATCAAAATTGCTCTTCCCAGTGGCTTCTCATTTAATGTATTATCATTTCCCTTTTCCTTCCAATGGTCCTGTCATTTAGCAGATTCAAACTGAATGTTCCCCATTGTGAATTAGTCAATATCTTACTGTTCAGCACTCATTTTTGTCTGGAATGTGGTTCTTTTACCTAAAAATGGAATTACAAGAATATACACAAAGAACAAGATCTTAGTAGCAGTCTAATATTTATCTAGGAATAACTTGTCTTTTCATTTGAATGGTTTTTTTAGGGTCCATTGAACAGAGAACTGAAGATATGGGTCTCTGCCAGTGAAGAAGGTTGGCTTTTACCAAGTGATTCTGAGTCATGGAAATGTAATCAGACCTTAGACTTGAGAAGTTCCAGCGAGCCCAGGCATGAGGAGGCATTTTTCAATCAATTTGTAGTGTTGTCTCGAGCAAGTTTTATATTACTGGCAAATGCAAAGAAAAATGCTATCTATGCGTTACATGTGGATTATGGTCCAAACCCAGCCTCAACACGTATGGACTACATAGCAGATTTTACTGTTACAATGCCAATATTGAGTTTTACTGGAACAAGTGACTGGTTGTCAGATGTGGAACAGATTGTTCAAGTTTATTGCGTGCAGACACAGGCTATTCAGCAGTATGCATTGGATTTGTCTCAGTGCTTGCCAATTCCTGTTGAAAATGAGGGGTTGGAGAAACTTCCCTCTAATTCTGTTCATGATGGCCCCATTTCAGAAGGATTATCTGCTTTGCATTCATCTTCGGTAGCTACAGGTTATGATGGGCCTCTTGCAAATTTTTCACCTAAACCTATTCTTACAAACCGCTCTGAAGATAATAAACACCAGGCAGTTTCAGGTACCGCAGAGGCTACTGTTGTTCATGAACATGCTGCTTCAAATGTTGAAGCAGCCATATCTGCCCCTCAACTTTCAAACATTGATAGAACTACTGGCGATGTTGCAGCTTCTTCCCCTTCCCTCCCATTGAATCGGGATTTGTCAGAGAAACTTCATGTTATGCAAGGCGTCTCAGGTTCTGGTGAGCAAGAAAAATTACTTCGCGCTGGTAGTGTTGATAGCCAAGGTCATGATTCTACGGTGGACAAGACATTGGATGCTGTAGTAACAAATGTTCCTGATGTTCCTCCTGTCGAAACCTCTGGTAAGGANCGGTGTAGATGTCACATTTTTGCTAATCTCTTTGTTGATGATGAAACTACATACCTTCTCATTCACAGTGCAATAGGTGTAGAATATATTGTGACAAAACAACTGTGAATCCCTCGTATTCTCAATCTATATGACTCATCNGCTTTACAAAGAAAAAAATGTCTCTTTTGTGGATCGTTATACATTCTGGGCAGCATGTTTTAAACAGATGAGCCACATTACGAATTATCCAGAGGTACTGATATTTGGTTGGATATTTCATATAATTTTCAAGACGCATTGTTCTATTTGAGGTCTGTGTGAGGGAGAGGGACACCTATTAGATTCAACACGATTCTTTTCAAAAATGGCTTTATTTTTTAAATTGTAGTTACAACCATCATCGATCATAGCCAAACTACTGGAATCTTCTAATTAACTGTCTAACTTTTACTTGAGAGCATTTTATTGTACTAGCTTTTCAATAGTAGCACTGACTGCCATGTTATTTTTATTTTATTGGTTTGGTATGAATCCTATACATGTTGCAAAAAGCTATTTTTTCTAAGAACTCATGCAGTTTATATAGAACTTGTTTTTTGATTAGCTATTCTGGCATGCTGTTTGTGATTTTTCTTTACATTTTATTTTAGTGGCTGTTTAGTTGGCTGCAAAATGAGGTGCAAGTAAAAGGAATTCAGATTGTGATATTTTAGAATGATTAGTGCAAAATTACCTAACCTTACACCAAATCCCTTTTTAGGTAATTTTTTTAAATGCTCTTGCAAAATAAATGCATAAAAACATTTCAATTTACTTCATAGGCTTGGTTTGCAAAGCAAAGGGTTTTTTTTTTTTAACCCAATCTTCTCCTAAGAGCATGAGAATGATTTTTGGTGTGTTTACATAATTTTTTCAATTTTTTTGTGCTTTTCTGAATTTTTTTGAATCATTAATGGATTTTTTATGTTCTCTATAATACTACAGATAAAAATTTGGGAAGATCGCAAGGTGATGCCCATTGCCATTCTCACTCCACATGACAACCAACCTGTTAGCTCAGTTGCCTTTATGACATCGCCTGAGCGCCCTGATCACATAATTCTTGTAACTGCGGTATGAATGCTTACATATACTTGATTGATCCCCTTATATGTAGGCATGCAGATTTTTAACTGTTTCAACCCTTCATATTACTTGATGGAGTAAGATATTTGTCACCAAGTTTTTCTCTAAAATCCACTTCTCGAATTTTATTCTCATTTTTATAAAATTTTTGCTGGCTTAGTCAATTGTGATCCAATTAGAAAGTTGGTGTGAGACCCAATCATCTTTGCAAGCCATTGTGAGTTGAAGCTTGGTGGTCTTTTCATGCCCTGCTTTACATTATGTAGGGCAACAATCTGCAGAGACCTAATCTTTAATATTCATGTTTATGTCATATCAAAATATATCTCCTTATTTTTTCCCTCATAAGATTACTATTCTTTGTTACTACCTTAAGACATAACATTCTTGTTTTCAAGTAGCTATTTTGCCCTTCAAATAAAACTAGTTATTTTAAAAGCTTGAAGATGATATGGTTGTCCACGATGCTAACCACCATAATAGGCACACATCTTAATGGATTGGAATACTAAATGAAAAAAGCTATACTGCTTATAAATTTATTTAGTTTTTATGAATATTTTTGAAGAATATTAAATGATAATCATCATATTAAATTTTGTTGGGCAAAAAAGATCAATTTTAAATTACGTGGCATTTTAAATTAAAAAACTTTTAAATAGGTTATTTTAAAAAGTAAACTATGCTTTCAGGTATTTATAATAGCCTAAGGGTAATCTAATTTTCACTATAATTTATTTCATCTTCGTTATCATCTATGCTCTTTTTTTTGTTATTGAATTTTACGCCTCTTCCTATTTTCCTTATACTCATCTTTTTTATTTTCAAAGTCTTCTATTCTTGAACTTAGTTTCTTGGACTTCTATTTATCAACTTGTTTTTAAGGAAATTACTTATTTCTCCGAAACTTGATACTTTTTTCTTGTAATTTCATATGAAGTTATCATTATGCGTACTTACTCTTGATTCAAGAAATAGTGCACTACGCATGCTTGACACCTTAAGCCAAGAGGTTTGATTGGGTATCTTTTAATAATGGCTTCACTTCAAAGATTTGTGAGGCGATATAGCTTCATTAGGTAAGTATTGGACTTGTTTTTGAAAACATTAAATTAGGCAAAACAAAGTTGAATTCCTTCACTTTTATTGTATTTTGTGTGAATGCACAAATATGAAATGTGTGTAGTGTGGAGATTATGATATATTTCGCGTAAAAATTAGAATATGAAGCTACAAGAGTAGAAGATAGGAGATTGAATGGTCGAATTTTCATTTTTTGAATTCTATTAAATCCTGAATTAACTATAAAACATAAATGAAATGATGCATCTGCATTTTTGGATTGCTATAGATGAAAGGCCTTTTTGTGTAGATTACTAAATTGTTGTGGATGGAAAGCTGTTACTTATTGGTTGTTGATGGTAAGTTGTTGGTCACAAATTCAAGATTATTTCAACAATGCTCATGTGGGGTTATATATGCTGATCATGCAGAGCTTGTTGATTAGTTTATCAAAAGTCAAAAGTCATTTTGGGTGAATTTCTGTGAGGATATTTGTAGTTTGAGAGTTTGCCGGAATATAATTAAGTTAGCATAGTCTAAATTTATTTTATTATATGAGATGAGCCTGTCAATCTTAAGCTTTATAGTCTCATCATAATGGACAAGATTCTTTGTGATACTTATAGCATTCTAGTTGTCACATACACTAAAGATTTTTTTTTTTTAAATTTTTTTTCACTTGAAAGTTTAGTTCTTTCAACAATTTTTGTAACCATATTCCTTCATAAGACTAAGTGTCACTATACTTTATTTAGCTTCAACTGCTTCTTGAAGTCACGAATTGTTTCATGGTTATTCATCTTCTTCCCTTTCCCTTTACATAAATATAATAACCCGAGGTGAATTTTTGATCTATTTTACATCTAAATAAACATTTGTAAAAAATTCAATGTACATATTGGATGAATTTTTCTCTGTTAGGTATTTTCTTAGTATCATTTTAAGTTATGTTGAATGTTGTTAACATCTTTCATGTGGGCTTCAATAGGTTTATTCATGTGTTGGCTTACAACACAGACAAGAAGTCAAACATCAAGATTGGTGAGAAAGAGCATGATGAATTTTGCTCATAAGGTCTTGGTGTCTACATTTATCAATGATGTGCTTTTAATGGTGATTCTAATTTTCATTGTTGGTCTATCAGAATTTTTGCATCCTTACATCCCAACATTCACACTTATTAAGTAGATCAAGAATATTCCTTATTTTGAAAATAAAACACCTTTCTTTTATCATGCCACTTCCGTACTAAGAAAATATATTAGATTTCCTGAGTTTTTTTATCTCAAATTCTCTGCTTGGAAACTCTTTTTTAATCTTGTTAACCCTTCTGCAAATCCATTTTTCAATATAACATCATTTACATGGATGATACGAACCATCTATTTTCCTTTAGCTGATTTCTTTCTAATGAGATTGTGAGTTGATGTTGTTTATATCCACATCATTTAGTATATTTAGGTAATTTGTTAAACAAGCACTTGCTGTTACTGTTCTGGGTCATATAAAGTTTTCTGAGTATTCTTATTGATGTTTATGCGATTTTTCAATTCTTATGAGATCTTCATTCATACTTCCTCAAAATGTCTATCAAGTATCATTAATATTAAGTTGATATAGAGGCTATTCTAAATTTGTCGCAAGAGAGATTAAAAGTCTAATTGTGTTGAGCATGGCAACTAGAGAGAAAGTCACTTCTTTGTTTGTATCATATAATTCGTTTATTATGATTTTCATTAACTCGGGGGCTTTCTGAGTTTTATGAATTTTATATGAAATCGTATTTTTTCAAGAGAAGTTGTAAAAGCATGAAATCTTGCTGAAAACTCTTTGCAAGTCTTAAAGCATAGATTGGGTATCTGATGCATGGTTAAACCGTTTTTCTTTTAGGACTATAGGATAGTGAAGATTAGTATTTTGTATTTCTTTCGTTTTTGAACCAAGTTGGGTTCTTGGGAGTATTTCATCAGTTCTTGAACCAAATTTGGGTTCTTGGGAGTGCTGAAGATATTTTGTTTGCTTTTTTTTCTTTTTGGTTTTTTTTCTCTCCTAGTGTAGACATAGAGCTTATTTTTCATAGGTTGGGTGTATTGATAAGGTGATGAGATAGTTTATGGTTTCGATGTGGCTTCAGTATGTAGAATGAGGGGCAATGAGAAATATTTATTTTCTCTTGGTTTTATCAGAGACGATGATGGATGATAAATGAGTTCCATACTAGAGATTCTTTGGCACAGCAAAAAATGTTGAAAAGACTTGGCTAATAGAATACACAATATTGAATTGCATCTAGAATCATAAATACTACTTGTACTAAACACAAATATGAAACCCATTGTTACGAGCAATTTTAAATAGTTGGAGTGATTCATTTAATTTCTTCTATGTTATTGTTAGTTGCCTATAAATCCTCAAAGGAGGTGCAACTTCTAATTGATGCTGGCATGGAATTCGTCTTATTGCTAGATACATTAACTAGAGATGGCTAATTTAAGAATTCCAGTAAATGATATTTATTGATCCCGTTTATGTGCTGTTAATCTCAACCCAAACTTCACAGAAGTTTGGTTTTACTCCCTTAGCCATCGAAACGTTCTATGCTTCCAAGTCTCAGTAGTTGGTTTTGAGGCTCTAGATAGGTGGAAATTCCACTAACTCAAGAGGCAAGTCAAGAAGCTTGGTGATCAAACATATCAATACAAAGAAAACAAATAACAGATAAGGGATATGATAATAGAGAA
>JXCR01130448.1:0-12570 GCA_002079205.1 Phalaenopsis hybrid cultivar
AAAAAAAAGATGGGGAGAGGACTGCTGTTTACTGGTGCATAGGGTAGAGCGATGCGGGAGGTGATGAGAAGCCACTGTGCGCCATAGGCGAGGAAGCCGAGAGCAGCGGCAAGGAAAAGGACAGCCGGAAGGGGGAGGTACAGGAGTGCAAGGCCGGAAGACNATGCGGACTCTAGTAATATACCCGGATTTTAGTAACATGCCGTCATTTGTGTTATATCAGATTCGCCTAAAAAATTAAAGCAGAACTACGGAGTTTATGAGAGTGAAATCATGGAAGCTATTTGGGCAGGTTANGTGCGGACTCTAGTAATATACCCGGACTTTAGTAACATGCCGTCATTTGTGTTATATCAGGTTCGCCTAAAAAATTAAAGCAGAACTACGGAGTTTATGAGAGTGAAATCATGGAAGCTATTTGGGCAGGTTATTGAGGGGTAATTGAGGGGTTATTGTGGTATTAATTCCAATAACAAATCAATAACCCTTAAATAACTTCTCAATAACCTTGGAGATTCTACTCCAATAATCTCCAAATAATTTTTTGTGATTTTATTTTAATAAATTACTGCATTAACCCCCATAATAATCTATTACTAAATTACAAATAATTTTCTAATAACTCTCATAATTTTATATCAATAACTTCTCGATAATCTCTACAGCAGCATAGGCATTTTACTGGAGCCTGCTGCGTTATGTACCCTGTATAAAATAATTTCTCCAAACAGAAGCCGCACTGCAGTACTAAAATTAATTAATTTAAACAGTTAGATATTTGAATTCATTTATTAAATCAATGGAATAACAATGGAGCAAGGAATGAGCGGGGATGTACGGTGTATACGCCCATCTGCTTGGCCTCTTCTCCACCACCCAAAACTGAAACGAGGCCCTCCGCTTATTTTACCCAACTAATCTCTCCTTCGACAATTGCTTGGCCACATTTCAACCGCCCATACATGAAATTATAATTAATATTATATATGTATATATATATATATATATATATTATTCATTTCAGAAAATTGTGACTTGAGGCCGTCAGCATCGTCCTTTGTCTACCTTCCTTTCAGGAAAAGGAAAATCCTCTACTGCAGAAATAGATTAAGAAAATTTAATCGGTGTACAAATGCCAACTAACTTCCAATGTCATGTCCTCCAGGCTACAAAGATTGATCTTACCATCGCCGGACAGCTAACCTATAAAGCATAATAGAACAATGCCTGCTTTTTTTTTAAAAAAAAAATTTTCTATAATTATCGTTATTTTTAGAAAAGTTTATCCAGGGCAATAATTTCATAATATCTATCTATGGTGATTTGTTAAGAAAAATTAAAAAAAGATGGTGAGAGGACTGCTGTTTACTGGTGCATAGGGTAGAGCGATGCGGGAGGTGATGAGAAGCCACTGTGCGCCATAGGCGAGGAAGCCGAGAGCAGCGGCAAGGAAAAGGACAGCCGGAAGGGGGAGGTACAGGAGTGCAAGGCCGGAAGACNTAGATTAAGAAAATTTAATCGGTGTACAAATGCCAACTAACTTCCAATGTCATGTCCTCCAGGCTACAAAGATTGATCTTACCATCGCCGGACAGCTAACCTATAAAGCATAATAGAACAATGCCTGCTTTTTTTTTAAAAAAAAAATTTTCTATAATTATCGTTATTTTTAGAAAAGTTTATCCAGGGCAATAATTTCATAATATCTATCTATGGTGATTTGTTAAGAAAAATTAAAAAAAGATGGTGAGAGGACTGCTGTTTACTGGTGCATAGGGTAGAGCGATGCGGGAGGTGATGAGAAGCCACTGTGCGCCATAGGCGAGGAAGCCGAGAGCAGCGGCAAGGAAAAGGACAGCCGGAAGGGGGAGGTACAGGAGTGCAAGGCCGGAAGACCAACCGAAGGCCTTGCCGAGATCGGAGGCGACGGCCAGGTAATTGAGCTGCACCTGCGAGATCCCCATCGCCTCCTTCAGCTCCGACGAGTAGGAAGAGAAGTCGAAGTTGGTGCCGGTGAAAGCCTGGATCCACACCGTCGCCAGCAGTATCATCCATCGCCGTGATTGACCGGCCATGCTTTCCGATCAAATCCCGACTCCTCTGCTCTTTTTCTTTTCTCTTTTCCTCCCCCCTCCTTCTGTACTATTTCTTTTACGCGATTTCCCCACCGCCTGGGCTTTAAGAACTTCAACGACAGGCGTTGCGTGAGGAGAAACAAAGATTTCGGCCATCTTACACTGGCTGACGTGTTTCGTAGTAGGCCTTAACAATGAGTTGCACAAAGCCTAGGCCTGGCCCATTATAGAAAGCGCTCCTCAACAAATTAATAATAATAATAATAATAATAATAATTAGTTACGGCTTTTTTTATTTAGCTTATAAAAATATGAAAATAATTCACAATTATTTTAAAATTAACTTCAAATAGTCCTTCATGAAAATTATGTCAACAATAATTTAAAAACTTTTGATTATTTTAGCACTTTTATAAATTCAGAGATTATAAAACAGTCGCAAATAATTTGGTATTATTTCAACAGTTTACTAAAATTGTCTATTCGAATATAAAAAACCTGTAAACCTGAAATCCGCTAACCTAATAAAGCTTGTCGGATTAACAGTACTAATTTTATTAAAATTCATCACATTGTTCATACTGAGATGTTCATAGTTATTTACCACTAACCTCTCATTAAATCTGAGATATATAGAGAGACAGCCCAATTTTGGAAAAATACATTTAAAGGTATCCATCCATCTTATGAAACCTACAATTATTTTCAACAAGAAAACGTAGACGACATTCACATAAACAACAATTCCCATAAAAATAGCAAATTTGGTAGCTTGCAGGCCTGAAAAAACATTTTAAAAAACAAGAGTATGTAATGGTTTGATGTGATAGGAAACCTCAAATACTCTTCATATGTAATGCTTTACTTCTAACATATAAAATGAATGTCTACACCACACTCCTCTTCTACACCAAGTAACCAAACAGGGACATCTCTATGAAAAAAAGAAGCTGTATTTATCTAAACTTATATTACAAAAATATAAAAAAAAAGACTATAGATGATCAAGAAACTTTAATCTCACCCTCTTCAAGATTAGAAAAGGCACTCAAGATTAGAAAGCTTGCGATGACAAAAAACTTTGGAAGCCTTTCTTTTCAGTTTGCAGGATTGCCAATCTTAAAGTCTCATGCCCAAATACCCGTCATTGGGAGCCTAAGGTTTCCAATTTTTATAGGAGCCTGATCAATTTGTAAGAGCAAAAAAGAAAAAAACCTCACCCATTTCCAGACTAATTCGAGTCCCCCTTGCAATACTCGTGCCGGTCTTGCAATCTCAGAGGTCAACAGTGCACCATGTGAGACCACAATATGTCAATCCTCCAGAGGCTACTAAATGCCAACAGGGATGACTCATCAGTAGAGAGCCATAAATCTAAATCCAACCGCTCATAAGTCATAAGTAAGGGTAAAACCATCATTTTTCTCAGCTGATGACCTCATATCTGATGCCAAACCATCAAGCATCGCATGTATACGGTCACTCTCTGGATGATCTTTATCTCTGGACATGAATCTGTGAGATGCATCCCGCACCTCAATCCAACTGGAACCAGGCTCCTTCATCAAACCCCTTCCTTTCATTTCCTGCCTCAGTCGGCGAACGCCATCCCATCTTCCCTCCTCAGCATACACATTTGACATTAGAACATGGTAACCTGCAGAACCATTTTCATTTTGATTTTCCATGTCAAATAATCTCCTTGACACCAATTTCCCCAACTCGTACTTGCCATGAAGCTTACAAGCTGCAAGCAAGGAACCCCAAATTCCTACGTGATTTCCGCTCTCCCCGAGATCTCTCACAAACTCATAAGCTTTCTCCACCCTCCCCGCTCTGCCTAACAAGTCAACAACACAGCAGTAATGCTCGGTTGTAGCCACAATCCCAAAAGCTTCCATTGATTCAAAAACAGCAAGGCCCTCGTCAATTAAGCCACTGTAACTACAAGCTGATATAATCGCCACAAATGTCACTGCATCGGGCTTTATGCCTAAAGACTGCATGTCCTCGAACAGCGAAAGAGCTCTCTCGCCAAGCCCGTGCTGACCAAAGCCTGAAAGCATTGTAGTGTAGGTGACTCTATTCTTTTCTTTCATGAAATTGAAGACCTTGTCAGCGGAGATAATCCCACCACACTTTGAATACATGTCTATAATGGCCGTGCCCACAAAAACGTTAGTATCCAGGTGTTGCCGAATGGCAAATCCATGGATCTGTTTGCCAGCTTGGATTCCTTCGATAGGGTCACAAGCAGGGAGGATCAATGAGATGGTCACATGATTAGGCAAGCAGTTTCTCCCAAGCATGTTGCGGAACAAAGAAAGAGCCCTGTCAAGATTCTCATTGTGCATATACCCAGCAATCATCGCATTCCATGTGACCTGATCTCTCTCATCACAATCATTCGCATCAAAGATGCGTCCAGCTGTTTCAACGCAGCCAGATTTGGCATACATGTCGATGAGATAACTGAGCATCCCTTCAAACTCAATTCCCTGCCTGATGAGATAGCCATGTGTTTCCTTCCCCACACTGAGGCTGCCCAGATTAGATGCTGCTGAAAGCAACGCAGTAACTGTGACTGAATCAGCAATTAGGCCTGCCTTATGCATCTCATGAACCAGCCGAAGTCCTTCAAAGTTCAGGTATTTCTGCACAAAGGCGGAAATCATGGTATTCCAACTCACAATATCTCTCTCTAACATCAGACCGAAGACATCAAAAGCAGATTTTACATCATCACATCTAGAATACATCACCATGAGAGCATTGTTAAGGATCAAAGGAAGCGCCTTTGAATTTTCTTTTATCAGGTAAGCATGAACCTGCCGGCCTAACCCGTCGTCCTGCAACTGTGAAATTGCCATCAGAGACGCCAGGAAAGTCACATCATCTGCAACAACCTCATCAGACTCTAAAACTTGCAAAAAAAGTGCAAGAGCTTCTTCGTAACAAGCATTTTGAACATAGCCCCCAATCATGGTATTCCACACCTGGACGTTCTTCTCAACGGCACAGTCAAAGATCAGCCTGGCAGATTGGATATCCGAACGCTCAGAATAAATGAAAATGGCAGAACTCACGACGAATACATTTGCAACGTAATCGATGCCAAATTTGATGAGCATACCATAGAGCAAGTCGGGCCAATAGTTTGATCCCTTCACTGAAGCAGCTGAGACGGTCGCAGGGAAGACGTTCACAAAGCTGACGGGCGAGGGCCTGATTCCCGCTTCAACCATGCGCCGAAACTGATCCAGCGCGATGGCCGGGCGGCCGGATCTCACGTACCACCCAATCAGAGTGTTCCAGGACACCACATTTTTCTTGGGCATTCTGTCGAACAGCAAGCGGACGGCGTCCACAACAAGGAGATGGTGGGTGTCGAGGGCTGAGGCGTACATGTTGAGGAGAGAGTTGTTGAGCACACGGTTGGTAGGGGTTGTGGGAGAGCAGCGCAGTATGCGGCAGTGAAGGGACTGGCCAAGGCGGAGGCGGCGTGAGTCGGCACACGCCTTGAGGACGGACGAGTAGGTGTAGTGGTCGGAGCGTGCATCTGAATCCGAGTTCATAAGCTGGTAAAGTCTGAGGGCATCATCGGGATAGGAGTTGCAGACGTAACCGATGAGGAGGGCGTTCCAAAGAATGGTTGGGATGGGGCGGGGGAGAGCATCGAAAAGGCGGCGGGCGAGTTCGATCCGACCTTCCTTGCATAGCTGGCTTAGACGGGAGCGAAGGGCGTTGGACCGGCCAGAGCGGTTGGGGTTTTCTAAATCGGGGTCGAGGGGACGGGAAAGCTCAGCGGCCGGCGGAGTGAGAGATGGCGGCGAGGAGGAATTACGGGGCGGGAAGCCAACGGAGAAGGGAGGCTTGGAGCAGGAGTGGGGGTGCAGAGGCGGAGGGAGTCGGATGGCTTGAACCCAGTACTGAGTCATCGCGCCTGCCCCTTACTTCATCACCACATTCACTCAAAATCTCCAGCCCACAACCACAAATAGCTGAAACAAATTGTTTACATAATTTCTATTGTGGCTCCCAANTCATCATCCGTTTTCCATAATTTATAATTTTCCACCCAGATATGTATTTATTTTTCCCTCACTTCTCTCAAAATCTCCAGCCCACAACCACAAATAGCTGAAACAAATTGTTTACATAATTTCTATTGTGGCTCCCAATCCATTTTCATTTACTTCCTAGTTTATTATTTTTTTTACATATCAATCATCCAAAATATTAAACATAATATTTTAATCACTAAAATTTTTAATTATAAATATTCATTTCAATCATCCTTTTTACCCATTAGTAAATATTTTAAATAAGAATTTTGAGTAATTAAAATATTNATATATATTCATTTCAATCATCCTTTTTACCCATTAGTAAATATTTTAAATAAGAATTTTGAGTAATTAAAATATTATATATAATTCAATATTTTAGATAGTTATTACATTATATTTAAAATTTTTGTAATGACTAAATTATAAACATGATTTGCAAGATATGGAAGATCAGGTTGGCCGTGGGTACAAGGTTCTGTACAAACAATTCACTAAAATCTCTCACATCACATCAGTTCTCAAGTATTTAAATATCACAAATTTTTTATGCGACTACATATGGATCAGGTTGGCCGTGGACATGTCTTTAACATCACATCAAAATTATTATCTTTTAAGGGTGCTAAAAATTCAACCAACACTTCAACAAGACTCAAGCTCGGTTAACCCAAATATTTTTTGAGTCACATTTTGAATCAAAGAGTTTGACCTGTTTATCATTTATGCTGGGTTCAAATTGAACATATTCAAGTCAGGTCATTNCAATTCTGTACAAACAATTCACTAAAATCTCTCACATCACATCAGTTCTCAAGTATTTAAATATCACAATTTTTTTATGCGACTACATATGGTGCATGCGTAACGTTTAAAGATCAGGTTGGCCGTGGACATGTCTTTAACATCACATCAAAATTATCATCTTTTAAGGGTGCTAAGAATTCAACCAACACTTCAACAAGACTCAAGCTCGGTTAACCCAAATATTTTTTGAGTCAGATTTGAATCAAAGAGTTTGACCTGTTTATCATTTATGCTGGGTTCAAATTGAACATATTCAAGTCAGGTCATTTTCAGATCGCCCTTGAACCTGACCCGCCGACCCGAATTGATACCCCTAATTATCTTTTTTTTCAAAAAAAAATATATAATTTAGCACATAAATTTAAGACAACAAAATTTTAATAAGTGTGAATATCAGACTTTGGGTATTTAGGTATTAGAAAAATCAAGAACAGCATAAAAATCTGAGATAACCGAAAGAAGTATAAGCTTAAAAATGAGGCAACAAAAACTACTTGGTTCAGGGAGTTTAATGAAAACAGAGGACANTTCAGAAAAATCAAGAACAGCATAAAAATCTGAGATAACCCAAAGAAGTATAAGCTTAAAAATGAGGCAACAAAAACTACTTGGTTCAGGGAGTTTAATGAAAACAGAGGACAACCCTCAGAAATACAAATATGCTGTTAGAGGCAGCTGGAGCTGCTCGTCAGCTGAGAAAAACTGAAACGCTGTTCTCAATCTCTCAATCAACTGGAATCACATAAGAGATTGATTAGTATGGAAAAACAATTTCCCCCTTTTTTTTTTGAGTCTCGGTGCTTTGAACATTATATTAGTTGCCACGACATGACTCGCAGTTCCTTCACTAACATACAAAGTGCTCAAGGAACAAAAATGAAACTATCTATCTGCTGGTTAACAAGTTTCAGTTTCCAGTTAACATANCCTTTTTTTTTTGTCTCGGTGCTTTGAACATTATATTAGTTGCCACGACATGACTCGCAGTTCCTTCACTAACAAACAAAGTGCTCAAGGAACAAAAATGAAACTATCTATCTGCTGGTTAACAAGTTTCAGTTTCCAGTTAACATATATAATAAAATAAATTTCTTTGTAGATCAAGATGCGGATAGCGGGATCGGCCTCACGGCACTTTGAATGCGACGAAATGCTGTTCTCACCCTGTCCTTGAGAGCCTCATTATCACATTCAACATCACCGTTCTTCCCATCCAAACGAGCAACATCCCCATCAACCGTGACCACCAGCTTCCCTTCTTCCCCAACCTTCACATCACCAAAAAGGGAGACAAGCAAAGCAAATGTCACCTTCTGCGCCATCCTTTCAGTCTCCTCCTCCCTCTTGTTGTTGTTGTTGTTGNCGTTATAAAATGACCATAAAATTTTGTGAAATAAAAACGTGGTAGTAGTAGCCAGTATAGCTGTGTTACGACCCACAATCAACTTGGTAACATTAGATGCTACCGTTCCAAGGATTCAGGGAATGAACTTGTAGAACTGTGTGGGGGAATGGCAATTCCTCGAAGTCTGAAAGGATAAACTTTAAAGATTTGAGGAACAAGTGATTGAAGAAGATGGCATAACAAACCTAGATACTACCCCCGTGGTATATTAAAAGTGAAGAACAACAATTGGAAGTCTTCTATTTCTAAAATTACAAAGTGAAAACACAGCAGATTGACGAACTCCCATTGGAATTGGATGTTCGTTTGTCCGTTCTATGTTGCTCTANCTGGATTCAGGGAATGAACTTGTAGAACTGTGTGGGGGAATAGCAATTCCTCGAAGTCTGAAAGGATAAACTTTAAAGATTTGAGGAAAAAGTGATTGAAGAAGATGGCATAACAAACCTAGATACTAACCCCCGTGGTATATTAAAAGTGAAGAACAACAATTGGAAGTCTTCTATTTCTAAAATTACGAAGTGAAAACACAGCAGATTGACGAACTCCCATTGGAATTGGATGTTCGTTTGTCCGTTCTATGTTGCTCTAAAGCGTGAAGAGCCCTAATTGGCACCACAAAATATATGGAAGACATGAGCAATGTAAACAAGAAAACGAGAAATATTCAAAAGAAAAAAAGTGTTTCATGCTTGAGCATCCAATGCCAGAGCCGCGTAAAAATGCTCACATTCTTCAAGGGGAATAACGAGTAAACGCAACAAACAATAATGGAGGAAACTTCATATATGACGTTTGTCACGGGAAGACATCCTTTCTTTTTTGCACAATCGAAATCATATGATACATATTTATAGACACTCCTAGCACTATAGGTTAGAAATATCTCCAACATGGAAAAATAATCCACTTAGATCTCCTCAAATTATGTTACCAAATATATAAGCATTAGATTTAATGTTTTTNATGCCAGAGCTGCGTAAAAATGCTCACATTCTTCAAGGGGAATAACGAGTAAACGCAACAAACAATAATGGAGGAAACTTCATATATGATGTTTGTCACGGGAAGACATCCTTTCTTTTTTGCACAATCGAAATCATAAGATACATATTTATAGACACTCCTAACACTATAGGTTAGAAATATCTCCAATATGGAAAAATAATCCACTTAGATCTCCTCAAATTATGTTACCAAATATATAAGCATTAGATTTAATGTTTTTCATAACTCTCCCCTCAAGTTGGAGCATACATATTTATGATATTATTTTGGGGCATTTACACACATGCCACCCAATTCTTATGAACTTACACATTCAACGCAAAAAATTATTTTTCGTTTGCAATCTTAGTTCACATTATTTAAAAACTAATAAAATTTAAAATTTTTAAAATACAATATAAAAATTTAATATATAAATATAATATTAATATTTTTTATTNTGCATACATATTTATGATATTATTTTGGGGCTTTTACACACATACCACTCAATTCTTATGAATTTACACATTCAACGCAAAAAATTATTTTTCGTTTGCAATCTTAGTTCACATTATTTAAAAACTAATAAAATTTAAAATTTTTAAAATACAATATAAAAATTTAATATATAAATATAATATTAATATTTTTTATTTATAATTTAATTAATTCGAGTCAAATCTAGCTGAACACCTATGAACAAACATTTATTTGTGTTCAACTTATTTATATATCAAGCTCAAAAAATTTATTTGCAATCGGCTTGTTTGCTTAATGAACAAATCGAACACGAGATACTCACGAACTACGAGTTTCTTAGATAGTCCTAGTTGGAACTGTCATCTTAAAACTCAATTCGGTCAGGAATTGGGAGACTCGCATCAATGCACTCGATGCTTATGTCATTGCTTGATACTCAGATTTTGCACTTGGNTGGCTTGTTTGCTTAATGAACAAATCGAACACGAGATACTCACGAACTACGAGCTTCTTAGATAGTCCTAGTTGGAACTGTCATCTTAAAACTCATTTCGGCCAGGAATTGGGAGACTCGCATCAATGCACTCGATGCTTATGTCATTGCTTGATACTCAGATTTTGCACTTGGTCGTGCCAGTATATTTTGTTTCTTACTCTTCCAAGAACCCAAATTACCACCAACAAAAAAAAAATTAATAAAGTAATGGATCTTCGATCAATTTTGGAACTTGCCCAAACTGCATCAGAGAAACATTCAATATTTATGCCCATGATTTTGATATAGAATCCCTTTTCTAGAAGCATTTTCGAGGTCATTGTGAGATAGTTTAGGGAAAACATGAACTGACTTATAGTGCTAACCGAATATTCAATGTCAGTGCGAGTCACTGTGATATAGTTTAATTTTTCCACTAACTTCCTATATTGTTCAGGACCATTAAAAGGCTCTCCACTTTTGATAAATTGTTGATTAAGAAACATTGGAGTACTGCATGGTTTGACATCTAATTCCCCAATTTTGCTAACAAATCCAAAACATACTTTCGATGAGATAGAAATGCACTATGCTTGCTCCTTGTAACCTCAATCCCCAAGCACTTCAAGGAAACCAAATCCTTAGTGTTGAACAGATTTTGAAGAAATGATTTCAATAATAAGATTCCTTACACATCGCTTCCAATAATAATAATGTAATCAACGTATACATTAAAAAAAAGATCCCAGGAGTAGATTACTTGTAGAATACAGTATGACCACTTTTACTCTTCAACGTCCCAAACTTTTCTACTGCTTGGCTTAATCTTCCAAACCATGCCCAAAGGCTTTGTTTCAATCCATATAGTGACTTCCGAAGACGAAATACTTTCCTAGACTCCACTTGAACAATAAATCCTAGAGGTTGCTCCGTTTATATCTCTTCTAAAAAATCACCATGCAAAAAAAAACATTCACATCAAGCTGGTGCAACAACCAATTATTCATTGCAACCAAGGACAGAAAAAAATGAATCGAAGTCAACTTGGCGACTGGAGAGAATGTATCCAAGTAGTCGATCCTAGCAACCAATCGAGCTTTGAGAAGAGCTACAAATCCGGTAGAATAAACTTAATTGCAAAGAGTCATTTACAACCAACAATCCAAACTTCTTGAGTTCCTAAATTCCATTTTCAACTAAGGCATTCATTTCATCAAGCATTTTTGCCCACCATCCAGAATTGAATAGGGTTGTTAAATGTAACCTGGGACTTCAATAGAATCAAGGAAAGCAATAAAAGAGCATAAAGTAGAAGATAACTAATCATAGTTAACACAAGAGAAAATGTGATAGACACGTTTATGTTTACCTCTTAGAAGAGCAACAAATAAATCAAGGCCATAGGAGAAGGATTCAATGATAAAGAGGATAATAGTGCCAGACTAGGATCAAGGGAACGAGGTCTTCTTGGATAAGCATTGCTGATAAGTGGTTTATGTTGAGGCACTGGTGGTGGAAGTGAAATTGAACGAATGATGTAATACATTAACAACTCATCAGAATCTTNGATAGTCCTGGTTGGAACTGTCATCTTAAAACTCATTTCGGTCAGGAATTGAGAGACTTGCATCAATGCACTCGATGCTTGTGTCATTGCTTGATACTCAGATTTTGCACTTGATCGTGCCAGTATATTTTGTTTCTCACTCTTTCAAGAACCCAAATTACCACCAACAAAAAAAAAAAAAANAAAAAAAAAAAAAAAAAAGTAATGGATCTTCGATCAATTTTGGAACTTGCTCAAACTACATCAGAGAAACATTCAATATTTCTGCCCATGATTTTGATATAGAATCCCTTTTCTAGAAGCATTTTTGAGGTCATTGTGAGATAGTTTTGGGAAAACATGAACTGACTTATAGTGCTAACCGAATATTCAATGTCAGTGCGAGTCACTGTGACATAGTTTAATTTTTCCACTAACTTCCTATATTGTTTAGGACCATTAAAAGGCTCTCCACTTTTGATAAATTGTTGATTAAGAAACATTGGAGCACTGCATGGTTTGACATCTAATTCCCCATTTTTGCTAACAAATCCAAAACATACTTTCGATGAGATAGAAATGCACTCTTCTTGCTCCTTGTAACCTCAATCCCCAAGCACTTCAAGGAAACCAAATCCTTAGTGTTGAACAGATTTTGAAGAAATGCTTTCAATAATAAGATTCCTTACACATCGCTTCCAATAATAATAATGTAATCAACGTAT
>JXCR01130452.1:3733-14513 GCA_002079205.1 Phalaenopsis hybrid cultivar
TGGAAGTAGACCCTGCAAAAATTCAAGTGATCGCTAATTTACCTTACCCAACAAATTTGAAGGAAATTAGGAGTTTTTTATGACATGCTGGATTCTACAAGCCTTTTATTAAAGACTTTTCAAAAATTGCTAAGCCTCTATGCCATTTACTTGAAAAAGATATTATTTTTAATTTTGATGATGAGTGTCTAAAAGCTTTTGAATTAATAAAAGAAAAATTAGTCACTGCACCAATTATTGTTTCACTAGCATGGGAAAAGCCTTTTGAATTAATGTGCGATGCTAGTGATTATGCTATTGGACAGAAGCATGAAAAGATTTTTAAGGTTATCTACTATGCTAGTAGAACTCTTAATGAAGCTCAAATTAATCATACCACAATAGAGAAAGAGTTTTTAGCAGTAGTTTATGCTTTTGATAAATTTAGATCATACTTAATTGGAGCTAAATTTATAGTGCATACAAATCATTCTGCTATTAGGTATTTAATGAAAAAGAAGGATGTAAAACTGAGACTGATAAGATGGGTTCTTCTTTTGTAAGAATTTGACTTTAAAATAGTAGATAAGAAGGGAGCAAAGAATCAAATTGTTGATCATCTGTCGAGGCTTGAATTAGAAAAACCACCGGTTTTTGAAAAAGAAATTANTTGCTATTAAGTATTTAATGAAAAAGAAGGATGTAAAACTAAGACTGATAAAATGGGTTCTTCTTTTGCAAGAATTTGACTTTAAAATAGTAGATAAGAAGGGAACAAAGAATCAAATTGTTGATCATCTGTCGAGGCTTGAATTAGAAAAACCACCGGTTTTTGAAAAAGAAATTAATGAAAATTTTTCAGATGAAGAATTGTTCAATTTTAATGAGGGGTGTGCTCCATGGTATGCCAACATTGTGAACTTCATTGTTAGTGATATTATACCATATGAAATGACATACCAATAGAAGAGGAAATTTGTATCTGAAGCTAAGACTTATTTTTGGGATGACCCATTTTATATAAACAAGAAAAGAATCTTATTAATCGAAGATGTGTGTCATTGGAAGAAACTTATTAAATTATCCAAAAATTTTATAATTCTGATTTTGGAGTACATTTTGGTGTTAATAAAATAACATATAAAATTTTATAATCTGTATTTTATTGGCCTACAATTTTTAGAGATGTTAATGCTTATATCAAGACTTGTGATCGATGTCAACGAGTTGGCAATATTTCTAGGAGGAATGAGATGCCCCTCAATTATGTGTTACAAGTTGAGATGTTTAATGTTTGGCGATTATATTTCATGATACCATTTATACCATCTTTCGGAAATTTGTATATATTCTTAGTAGTAGACTATGTATCTGAATGGATAGAAGCTGTTGCTTTACCTCGATGTGATGCTCAAAGTGTTGCAATGTTTTTAAGAATGAATATATTTTATAGATTTGGGATGCCAAGAGTAAAGATAACTGATGGGGGAAGTCATTTTANAATAATCTGTATTTTATTGGCCTACAATTTTTAGATATGTTAATGCTTATATCAAGACTTGTGATCGATGTCAACGAGTTGGCAATATTTCTAAGAGGAATGAGGTGCCCCTCAATTATGTGTTAGAAGTTGAGATGTTTAATGTTTGGCGATTATATTTCATGATACCATTTATACCATCTTTCGGAAATTTGTATATATTATTAGTAGTAGACTATGTATCCGAATGGATAGAAGCTGTTGCTTTACCTCGATGTGATGCTCAAAGTGTTGCAATGTTTTAAGAATGAATATATTTTATAGATTTGGGATGCCAAGAGTAAAGATAACTGATGGGGGAAGTCATTTTAGAAATGCAATAATGAAGAAATTATTAAATAAATAACATATTAACCATAGAATTGCTACTGCTATCATCCTTAGACAAGTTGTTTAACTGAATATCCAATCATAAAATTAAAAGAATATTAGAAAAAATCTGTAAATCCATCCAAGATGGATTGGTCAACTAAAGTTGATTTTGCTNGAAATTAAAAGAATATTAGAAAAAATCTGTAAATCCATCCAAGATGGATTGGTCAACTAAAGTTGATTTTGCTTCGTGGGCTTATAATACTGCATATAGAACTCCAATAGGATTGTCCCCATATAGGCTAATATTAGGGGAAGCGTGTCACCTACCAGTTGAACTTGAGCAAAAAGTATATTGGGCAATTAAGGAATTTAATTATAATTTTAAAGATGTTGGTTAGAAGTAGTTATTGCAATTAAATGAGCTTGAGAGATAAGGAATGAATCTTTTGAAATTATTAAGATTTATAAAGAAAAGATGAAGATGTGACATGATCGGAGGATTCTAACTAAAATTTTTCAGCAAGGGCAACAAGTTTTGCTTTACAATGCAAGGTTAAGATTATTTCCAGGCAAACTTAAGTCCAGGTGGATGGACCCATTTGTTGTGATGAATGTTCATCTCTATGGAGCTGTGAATATCAAACATCATTAAATTGATAAAATATTTAAAGTGAATGGTCACAGGATGAAATCCTACTTTTTAGGTGACCGACTTAAATTAAATGATTTTGATGTTGCCAGAATAAGCACTGGTTACGTCGGGCCGACGTCGTTAAACCAAGCGCTCAATGGGAGACACCCCATAGTTATCTGTGTGTTTTTTTTCATTTCTATGTTGTTGTGTGTGATTTAAAAAATTCTGATAGTATTTTGACCATATAATGAGTTAGTGATTATTTGAAGACCTTAAAAGATGACTTAGACATGTTAGAACGAATGTTTAGATGTTAAGTTGACCTGTGCTAAATTGAGCACTGGTGCTTAAGCGCTAAAATCTGGTGTTTAAGCGCGACAGTTAAAAACATGTACAAATTTAGTTTCTAGGAGTTCTAACTGCAAATTAGTTAGCTTTAACGTGTAAGAGCTGTTTTAGGACCTGCCTAGGAGTTATGGGGGAGATTTAGAGCCTATAAATAGAAGGGAATAAAGAGAAATTTCACCACACCTCCATTTAACCCTTAAATTCTAAGTAGAAAGAGAGAAGTTTTGAAAAATGTCATCTTGGGAGAGTGATTTGAATAAAGAGGAAGCAATGAGAAAGAAGTTTATTAGTCAGAGTGCGCAAGACATGTATAACGATTTCCTCGCTGTTAGTATCGAAGGAATAGCGGAGAAAATCACTAAAATTAAGGTTAACGTGGCTTCAATTGAAGCAAAAGTGATGGAAGTTCACCCACATCTAGATCAATTGGGATGGCAACTTAAGATGCAGTTTAGTCATACCAGTTTTATAGAAGAAGTAGATAAGGCAATGCATCTGAAGAACAAGTGGATTGAAGAAGATTCAATCAGAGTTACTAATCATCATATGTTCTTTCAGATATACATTCCAAATGCTGAAGAAGAGACTAACGATAAGCCAAAATTTATTCCATCAACAAGAGAGTGGAATTAAGTTTGTAATTTTGTGTTTATGTGTTTAATATTTATTAATGTTTAGTGTGTTTTAATGCATTTTTATATGTTAATATTATTTAGTGTTTGTGTTAGAAATTTTCTCATTCGAGACTATTTGGATGGGGAATTTATGTATTTGAAAGTGTTTGTAATTGTTCATGAATTAATATAAATGTTTTGTTTGTGTGAAATTTTGAGTTATTTAGTGATGAATCAAATTAGTTTACATCAGTGAATCTTGAGTAAGAAGAGAGTTAAGAGGAAGTAAAATAGTATGTAGAATGTTTTGAGACCAGTGAGGGTTGGTTGACTTAGGCTAGGAGTGCATTTCACTTAAATCGAAAAAAATTAAAATTTATGCACTAGTGCCTAAGCGCCAAAACCCGCACTTAAGCGCTGCTTAAATAGAAATTCTGACACCTAAGCGACAAACCATTCGCACTTAAGCGCCGGTTCACAAAAACCGGTTTGCGAACAGTTTTAAGTGAAATTTTGGGCCAAAAAATACCATTAACGCACCTTCGCTTGCCTTCTTCCTTGGTTTTTCATAATTTAGGAGCTAGAGCATCACCTATTTTGAAGATTTCTTTGTGGATTCAAGACAAATTTGTTAGATTTGATCTTTTTGAGGTAAGAGCTTCACTTTTATGCAAAAATTTTTTATTTTCACTATGTATTTTGAGCACATTCATGAGCTACCTAAAAATCACTATTCATGGTAAAAATTTGAGAAAAAATTGATGGAAAATGCATGGATTTGTTAGTTTAAGCTTTTAGGAGTTGAGTTTAGTGATTTGGATTTGNAACCCACATCTAGATCAATTGGGATGGCAACTTAAGATGCGGTTTAAATACTATGCACTAGTGCCTAAGCGCCAAAACCCGAACTTAAGCGCTACTTAAATAGAAATTCTGACACCTAAGCGACAAACCATTCGCGCTTAAGCGCTGGTTCACAAAAACCGGTTTGCGAACAGTTTTAAGTGAAATTTTGGGCCAAAAAACACCATTAACGCACCTTCGCTTGCCTTCTTCCTTGGTTTTTCACAATTTAGGAGCTAGAGCATCACCTATTTTGAAGATTTCTTTGTGGATTCAAGACAAATTTTTTAGATTTGATCTTTTTGAGGTAAGAGCTTCACTTTTATGCAAAAATTTTTGATTTTCACTATGTATTTTGAGCACATTCATGAGCTACCTAAAAATCACTATTCATGGTAAAAATTTGAGAAAAAATTGATGGAAAATGCATGGATTTGTTAGTTTAAGCTTTTAGGAGTTGAGTTTAGTGATTTGGATTTGATTGTGAAATTTATTTTGAATTTTATACATTTTATAGAAAATGACACCAAGAATGATGAGAAGGGGAAAGCTCCATTCAATTAAAGTAAATTTGTTAGTTTGAGAGCTCAGGATCGGCATAGCGATGCACTGCATTTGAGAAAATTAATTCCTGAGTGATGTTTTAAAAATATAGTAGGAGCTGTTGAAGAATTGATTGTTTGCCGCCAGTGGGAGCGGTTCTGTTATTTTTTTGCTATCACCGTGATTTCTGTGGTACGAGAGTTCTATGGTAATCTCTAAGAGGCTGATGAGGAAGGAGTCATAGTGAGGGGGAAGACAGTACCATNCGAGAAAATTAATTCCTGAGCGATGTTTTAAAAATCTAGGAGCTGTTGAAGAATTGATTGTTTGCCGCCAGTGGGAGCGGTTTTGTTATTTTTTTGCTATCACCGTGATTTCTGTGATACGAGAGTTCTATGGTAATCTCTAAGAGGCTGATGAGGAAGGAGTCATAGTGAGGGGGAAGACAGTACCATTTTTACCATAGGTAATTAATCAGTTTTATCATTTGCATCATAGTACTTTGTGTTCTTACGCAAACTAGTCTTACTGACGAGGAGCTAGACGAGATTATATCATCTCTGACTGCAGGGAGAGGATTATAGAAGATTACAAATGATAGAAGGGTAAACTTCTCTACTTCAAAGTTGGATGTCAATGCAAAGGCATGGCATTATTTTATTTTTGTTCATCTGCTGCCTACAAATCATTTGAGTGCAATGACTCGAGAGAGAGCAACTTTGAACTACTCTATTCANAAGAAGGGTAAACTTCTCTACTTTAAAGTTGGATGTCAATGCAAAGGCATGGCATTATTTTATTTCTGTTCATCTGCTGCCTACAAATCATTTGAGTGCAATGACTCGAGAGAGAGCAACTTTGAACTACTCTATTCAGCAGTCCAAGCCAATTGATATTGGAGGATTGATTTATGGAGTTATTACCAATTCTACTACCGTTGCTACTATTGCAGGTTTAGGATTCACATCCTTGATCTTTTCATTATGCGAGCAGGCTGGTATTAGATATGAAAGCTGGGAGGAGATCTTACAGCACTAAAGCCCATTACTAGCGTAAATGTGAAAACTTATTCACATCATTCTATTCTTGGTTGGAAGGGTGCATTCTCTAGTAGTTTTGCTGCCTCTACTTCACGAGCTTCTACTTCACATGCTTCTACATCATGGGGTTAGACGTCTAGTTTTGATTCTCAGACTCAATTATTACAGAGGATTTTAGATAATGTCAATCACACTACAGATAAGGTTTTAAACTTAGAGCATTTTGGAAAATCTACAATATTTCTTAACATTTAATAAAAATCTAAAATTCTTATTAAGCATAATTTTTAAGTAGAGATCATAAAATGCCTAAACTCTATATTTGAAAAATCTACAATATTTTTTAATTAGATAGAAACTCATATTTTCATATTTCTTAACATTAAAAATTTCTAAATTTTAAGTTGGTCTCATTTACTAATATTTTTTCTAGATTTGACTACTATATTTGTACATCAAAATTTTGGCAACTCCTAAAGAAACTCATATATATTATCTACTGATGTTGGTTTTTAAAGATTGAAAGGTCACTTGAGGACAAGTAGCATCTTATGTTTGGGGGATTTTGATGCACCTAAAATATATATTATTTTTATACACATTTTTAAACCTATTTTTGAGATATTGTGCTTTAATGATAGGTATTTGGGTCTTTTTCTTACAGGTACAATCAAATGGATGAAAAAAGCTAAAAGAAATGAAAAAGGGTCAAATTTGGAGCAAAAATGAACTAGGGCGCCTAAGCACTAGAGGCTCCGCGCCTAAGAGCCAAAGTCTCTGCATCTAAGTGCCAGGCACCCGTCGCTTAAGAGCTAGAAGTAGTTACTTGATGATTTATTTAATTTGAGTGGATTTTTAAAGAGGTGTTTAAAGCAACCCTTGATAAAAACGTGGGAAATAGCCCATGGACACAAAAATTCATTCAATTGGCTTATAAAGAGGCAACTTCTAGAAAATTCTTTGAACGGAGACACATTTTTGAAGAGACACCAAGACACTCCTTGGATTTTTATAAGAAAAGACTTTGGATCATCAAAGGAAATCGCCAGAAGGCCAGCCATCCATCAAACTTTACAGCCCATCGCCGTCGTCGCCGCCAGACACCTTTATTTTATTTTATTATGAGTGTTAATTTGTATTGTGAGAGAAGGAGGGGAATTCAAAGGAACTTCAAGATATTTGGTTGAGAGAATTTGAGATAAGTGTTTATCTATGTGACTACACTTGGTTTTAATTTAGATTTCTTGTTTGTGTGCATGATTCTACTTTTAAACTTATGTGTGGTTGTGTTTACTCCATGAAGTCTGAGTAGTTTTCTTTATTTTTTTCCTTAAAATGATAAGTGATTAAATATTTAAGGGAAGTTGTGTGAAGTATTAGGATTGAATGTTGGAAGAAGTTGTGATGATTTGAAACCTTGCACTTCATTTACTTCTTGATTTAGCCAATTAAAATGTTAATACCTGTCGTGAGAACATGTAAGATCCGAGATGATATTGTCTCATTCAACAAATTGTTAAAATCACATATTGAATTCATTAAGGAGAATGTAGTTCATGGGGTTGAGTGCAAATAAATAGGGAAATATATTTTAAAGGGTGTAGAAATTAGAGGAATTTAGACGACAGGCTATAGCCCCAATTTGATTTATAATTTTAGGTTTTGATACACAATGTTAGTCCCCAGATGGAGGGAGAAGAGGGAACTCTAGAGTGAGAGCTAGTATCATCCCTGTCAAGCCGATCTTCAAGACTATTCAAACTATAAATTAGCCAATATTCTTTATAGCATCTCTAGTAAGGGTAAAGAATATTATTACTCCTATTTGGCATAACACATTTAGCATACCTCCACAACAAAATTTCTATATTTATCACTAATTCATGACGAAGAAAAAGATCTTTTATTTATATTACTTTCATCTTGCAAGTATTTTAGTTAAGTTACGTAATTGCTTACTTTATTTTCAATTATCAAAAATTACAAAAAAAATTGAACTTTCATTCCTATTTTAGCCTTTTAAGTTTAAGTAAGAATATATTGCTAAGTAAAATTTTGTTATCTAAAATTAGTCCTCCCTATGAGATCGATATTCAGGACTTAATCAGAAAGTTCTATATTACTTGATAACGATAAGTATACTTGTGTAGTATCCCGTATTGAAATATTATAATTGCAGTCTCATTTACTTCATACTAAATGATTTACTTAGCTTTTGCTTTGGATCAAGTTTTTGGCTTTGTTGTAAATTAAGAATATCTATTAAGGAAATTAATTGCATACATCGCATTTTACGTCTATCTATATAGAAAATCAGGATTATGATTCGTATGGTGTTTGCTTCGAGCTTTCTATTGAAGTAGCAGTTCCAAGGTTTAAGGTTTCTAGGTTTTGCAGTGTATGTGTCAATGTTTTGATTTTGTTGTTTCTGTTGTTTAAATTTTTTATTTAGGGAAATTTTAATTTAAATAGAGTGACACCAGTTAAGATCCCACAATTCCCTCATTTAAGCATTACTATTTTCTTTTGAATTTACTTAGTCTGAATGAGTTGTCACGCTCGTTTAGATTGGAGAATTCTAGTTAGCAACCATGGGTTACCTCATCCGAGAAATCCTTGTAAATCCAAAAGGAGTAATTTAAGGGTGTTCATTAGGTTTAAAAGTTTATTTATATTTTGAAAGTGTCTTTTTTCATTTTTGGTTTTAATTTAGTTTTGCATGTAAAGTAAATAAATGCAGGTAGAAAATGATGTAAGGTAAATAGGAAAATTACAGTAAAAATGAAATGTGAATGCGTACATGCGCCTCAGCTACCGCTGCATGGTTAGTATAATAAAGCATAGTATATTTGCAAGAAATTTAAATAAATTACGGAAAAAGAAAGCAGGAAAAAAATCTAGTACACAACAGTAGTAAATCAAGTCATAGCAAAAATAAGAACAGGGAAAGCGAAACCCTTAGTCACATATGAAATATCAGCACTAGGTGTAAGGCATCAGTGAAAGTGGGGACTCAAAGCTAGATTGTGTGCTTCCTAACTTTGGGTAAGAGCTACCAACCCGACAATCTACGAAGGGTAGTCCTTAACATTGAGCCAAGTGACTAGCCGTTGACATTTGTAAGTTTTTATCAAAATTCTTTAATTTTTCATGCAATATTGATGTTTTAAATTTCCATGTAGAGTTTACTTTAACAAGCAAAAAAATCTTATTTTTTATTTTTGTAAATATTTTGTAAAGTAGTGTAGTCCACACGCTAAGCACTCTAATCAAGCTAGGACTACTGACAACCTAAGAGTATCGGGGGAAAAAATCTCACCAAAAGTCAGTAAATAGTATCATCAAGTCTTATCCTCTCCCCACATTGAAGATCCTTGAAGTAGACGATAGTATTCTAATAATATCACTTTGTATCCCTTGTTTGAGCACACAAAAGCATTGTCTTCATTATCCTAGCCACCCAGACCTCGGACTTAAACCAGTCCGATGATCCATATGTGGCAAAAAACAAATATTCTCAGTTTCTCACAAGGACTTGAATGCCTTAGAGAAGACTTAAGTCCTTGAGCATTGGGTTATTAATATAGGATGNCTGAATTAATAGAAACTCATATTTTCATATTTCTTAACATTAAAAATTTCTAAAATTTAAGTTGGTCTCATTTACTAATATTTTTTTCTAGATTTGAATATTATATTTGTACATCAAAATTTTGGTAACTCCTAAAGAAACTCATATATATTATCTACTGATGTTGGTTTTTAAAGATTGAAAGGTCACTTGAGGACAAGTAGCATCTTATGTTTGGGGGATTTTGATGCACCTAAAATATATATTATTTTTATACACATTTTTAAACCTATTTTTGAGATATTGCGCTTTAATGATAGGTATTTGGGTCTTTTTCTTACAGGTACAATTAAATGGATGAAAATAGCTAAAAAGAATGAAAAAGGGTCAAATTTGGAGCAAAAATGAACTAGGGCGCCTAAGCACTAGAGGCTCCGCGCCTAAGAGCCAAAGTCTCTGCATCTAAGTGCCAGGCACCCGTCGCTTAAGAGCTAGAAGTAGTTACTTGATGATTTATTTAATTTGAGTGGATTTTTAAAGAGGTGTTTAAAGCAACCCTTGATAAAAACGTGGGAAATAGCCCATGTACACAAAAATTCATTCAATTGGCTTATAAAGAGGCAACTTCTAAAAAATTCTTTGAATGGAGACACCTTTTTGAAGAGACACCAAGGCACTCCTTGGATTTTTATAAGAAAAGACTTTGGATCATCAAAGGAAACCGCCAGAAGGCCAGCCATCCATCAAACTTTACAGCCCATCGCCACCGTCGCCGCCGGCCACCTTTATTTTATTTTATTATGAGTGTTAATTTGTATTGTGAGAGAAGGAGGAGAATTCAAAGGAACTTCAAGATATTTGGCTGAGAGAATTTGAGATAAGTGTTTATCTATGTGACTACACTTGGTTTTAATTTATATTTCTTGTTTGTGTGCATGATTCTACTTTTAAACTTATGTGTGGTTGTGTTTACTCCATGAAGTCTGAGTAAGCATGTAAGATCCGAGATGGTATTGTCTCATTCAACAAATTGTTAAAATCACATATTGAATTCATTAAGGATAATGTAGTTCATGGGGTTGAGTGTAAATAAATAGGGAAATATATTTTAAAGGGTGTAAAATTAGAGGACTTTAGAGCGACAGGCTATAGCCCCCAATTTGATTTATAATTTTAGGTTTTGATACACGATGTTAGCCCCCAGATGGAGGGAGAAGAGGGAACTCTAGAGTGAGAGCTAGTATCATCCATGTCAAGCCGATCTTCAAGACTATTCAAACTATAAATTAGCCAATGTTCTTTATAACATCTCTAGTAAGGGTAAAGAATATTATTACTCCTATTTGGCATAAC